>JASCZI010271903.1:40073-53506 GCA_036250425.1 Stylosanthes scabra
CCCATTTGCACATTTCACCTCACAGCCGAGACACTTTAGGACTCTACTCACTAATTGTAGAAATCATAAAAGCGGGAAAATAAATTGGCAGCATAACAGTATGTAAAATCGCAAGAAATAAAACGGACAGAATAACAGTAAAGTAAATTGATTGAAATTGAAGTTTGACAGAGTAACAGTAAAATAAACAAACAAGTTATAAAAATAAAAAGTCTGGCTAGTGAATGGACAATAAACCTAAAATGGAACCCTAAAAACTAAGCTAAATGTGGAAGTGGGCTCCCTTGAAATGGTGAAAGGCTCCTCTATTTATAGATGCTGAGAACCACTGATGCGTACGCATAGAAGCTCTGAATGCGTACGCATCTGTCCCGAAACAGCCTTTTGGGCGTGCCTCCCACGTATAGGATGCGTACGCATGGCTTCACTGATGCGTACGCATCTGGTCCAGCAATGGCCTTCTAGGTTTTGTTGCGATCCTTCCGTTCCTTTCGCTCTCTCCGACCACTTCCGCTCCGAACTCCGCCTGTTATATCCTGAAACACTTAAGCACACACATCAAGGCATCGTGCGGAACGGGAAATAGTTCAAAACACAGTAAATATTGGCCGAATTAGCAGATATTACAATTACAACCCTAAGGAAATACTAAGTGCAATTTAACCTATTTTGCTAGTGTTTAAGCGATGAAGAGGTGACAATTAGTCAATTTAAGCAGTAAAATAAACCGTCGGAACGGGTTTCATCACCTCCCCACACTTAAATCTTGGCATGTCCTCATGCCCAATTAAATCAGAAATAGAGGAGTGAACACGAATGCTATGAAGGAATAATTATGCATACATAGAAGGAAATCAAAAACTGTGCAAGAGTGGGCGTAGAGTACTGCAGCAAGTACTAACCCAACCGAATCGTTTAAGCTCAAGGAAAAGATATAATTGATCTCACACAATGCAAAAGTTCACCAAGCACAGAATCAAGGAGTAAGAACATTACCCGGTCGTGTTTACGCTCAGCTCTCGGTGTATCGGGTTAAAAAGGCTCTCAGTTCCCGTCCAATTCCTGCTTTTCTCGACTTGCCTTTCATCTCGTCAGTCCAAGCTGCTGTATATATTTGTGTAATCATCAGAAAGGTCTTTTTGGGCTTGTAACGGGGCTAGGATGAAGGTTCGGAAGTATTAATTTGGGAAAGGTGCGCTAAAAGTTTAAACATTCTGATTAATCCAAGACACCTATCCTGATATTCTTCACTCTGTTCCCGTGTCCCCATGTTATTTTCATGACATGCACTTCTTCTTTTAATTGCGTGGCACTCGCATTTGATGTTGTATTTCCGCAGCTTTGCTGCCTGAGGCGGTAAGGGTTCTTTTTCAGAGCTTTTCTTCTTTTTAATTTTTCATACCCTTGCCGTCCCTTTTGATGTTTGTGCGAGTGCCTCTTTCTTTTTCAGTGCTTTAGTGCATGCATGTGTCCTCCAAATGCCTTTGATTTTCTTTTTGGAGTTCTCCCTTCTTTTTCATCCTTCACACGAATGGTTCATCTTGATTCCCTTCCTTTTTTTCTCTCAAAAATTTTAAACCACCCTGCTAAATCTTGGATCAATCAGAAGATCAAGTAGGGTTGTGCCCTGGTTTTTCACTTTTTGAGGCTTGATGTTTGGCTATAATAAGAACAATGGGGATACAAGGCTCAAAGTACGGGTGCAAAGGATAAATGTACAGGGTAAGGCTTTATTTGGTTAGTGGGCTAAAACAAAAAAGGCCTTAAATCATATGAATACACAGAATATAAACAGCAACAGGCATGGAGAATCAGGCAGGGCAAAAATCGCAGTCATAGGAAAGGAAATAACACACATGAAGGAAAATTAAGTGGTAAAGATGACCACTTCGATTAGGCTCAAAACTCACATGGTTTGTGTGTTCTTTTCCTTTCATCTATGATTGGATGATTATTGCAAGTGTGAAAATCAATTTCGGTTTAAGCATTTTTGAAAAAAATTTCGGGTGGGTCCCCATGAAAAGAAAAGCAACAGTTTAAGAAGTACTAATATATGGCATAATATTCGCATTCACAGTCAAGGAAGTCATTAAAGGTAAGCATTTAAACAAATAAGACAACTACGATAGTCTATGATCATATAAAGTATAGGTCAAAGAGTTGGAAAATGATGACCCCTTTTTATTTCCATGCCGCTTGCCACAGATATCCACCCCCTCCCCACACTTGAAAATTGCACAGTCCTCTGTGCAAAGGGGAGAGTGATATCATATCTAGATTTCTGCTGGAGGTGATCTTTGGTTGGGTCCAGCAGGGCCCACGTCTGGCTCATTCCTGCCCCAGTTCAGAAGTGTGCTGTCGAGGTCCCATTCCCCGGGCATCTCTGCAGCTTCATTGTCTGACTCGGCATCCAGCATTGCCCAGAGTGCGTCATATACATCATTCTTGGGGAGGTCCACTCTACCTCCAACTTCCACCACTGGCTCTGCTTCATTTTGCTCCAGATTAGTGTCCTCTTTCTGCACTGAGTCATCGCTTATTTCGATGATCACCTTTTCTTCCAACACTGGTTTAGTGACACTATATAGCGCAGCTAGTCTGCGGGACCGCCTACATGGAGTTCTAGTGTCCCTTCTGGAGGAGCTCTCTCCCGCCATCCTAAAGTTTTGTCGTTTCTTTGGCGGAAGAGTTGACGTGATTGTTTTTTTCACTGGAACGTCTAGTGCTGGAGTCAGTATCTACACGACTGTGTTTGACCGCAATGCCGCGAGTCTGGGTGAGGCTCGCGTAGGGGGTTGACACAACTTAGCCTTTCCCTTGGCCATAGAGACAGACATTGTGCGTACCATCTGCAATAGGTGTTCATACCAAGCATTCCGGTATAATAAGGTCCTTTGATATACACTTTTGAAAATATGTTCATGTATGCATCCATGTTATAATTAATCAAAAGTATCATCTAAGACTTATAAAAGATGTTATTCACACCCAAAGGAGATATCTTTATGCAAAAACACATGTTAGCTATCATGCATTTCAACATACAAAATTTGAGCATATAGTGTGTCTAGCATTAATTTCTATCAACATGGAAATAAGCATATCAGCAGACAAGGGGTCATTTTGTTACTAACCTATTCTAACTAAATCAAAAACAATACATTTATTCATAACTAGTTACTTCTAATATCTTTTAAGCATTAATACTAATTAATCAAAACTAATGGCTACTACTACTACTATTAGGCAAGCATCATCGTATGACATCATTAATATGGAGAATAATTAGAAGAAAGAAATGATTGGGAGCATGAGAAAGGAAGCATTTAATGATGGAAGAGAAGAGAGAATCTTACTTGAAATGGAGAAATGAAGAGAGAAAAAGGAAGTGTGTGGGAGTCAGTGTGTGAAAGTGAGTGAGAATGGGGTCCTTTTATGGACCCCTCTCTTTTTTCGCTGTCAGCACTCGGATGTGTACGCATAGAGTGAATGTGTACGCATCAGTGTGACTATGCAAATTCTTATCCTCGAGAAGCTGGTGCGTGCGCATGGGGGTGTGGTGGTGCGTACGCATCACACCCCCCCCCCCCCTTTTTTAAATATATACAAACCTTAAACCTAGTCTAATTATGCTTTAATAGTCATCACAATTAATCAAGCAAATATGCAATAAATTAGACAAAGTGTAAGGTTAGAAAGATGTTACCATGGTGGGTTGTCTCCCACCTAGCACTTTTGTTTAACGTCCTTAAGTTGGACGTGTCGGCGTTAGCCGGCATCACTTCCACTTAGAGTTGTTCTTCACCAAGTGAGCATCGGCTCCTTTCTTTTGGCGAACACGTCTCTTCAGTCCCTAGAGTTTCCTGAATAGTTAACTGAGGCTTGAGCATCTGATTCGTTCTTCATCATTTTCCTCTTCAGCTTTACCTCTTTTCTTTTTTCGGTTCCTTCTACTCTTTTCCCCCTCTATCCTCTTCTTTTCGTGGTTTGATCCTCCTATTTTTCTTATCCCCTTCCTCTTTTCCAGGGTTGACAATGCCTTTTTCTTCTTATCCTTTTTACTCTTGGTTGTCCGAATCTTGAGCCGCCAGTTTTTCTTATCATCTTCTTCTTCTTCACGCTTCCTCCTTTTCTTTGCCATCCTCTTTTTTTTTTTCCTCTTCTTATCGGTTTTCAGCTGCTGAAGGCCCCTCTTTTCAGGTTTTGGGGAATCGTCGAAATGGAAGATTTCTATTGTGTTCCCTACCTCAAAAGTAAAAATCACTTCATGATAGTTTAGTTTGAATCCTCCTGATTTCAGGAAAGGTCTTCCTAAGAGTAGTTGCGGTGTACCTCCATTGTCCTTCTTTCCTGGTTTAATTACATGGAAGTCCGCCGGGATTATCAGTATCCCTATCCTGACTTTTACGTCTTTTGTGATTCCCACTACTGACACGACGTTGGCGTCTACGTTTGTAAAGATTTCTTCAGTTTTCTTGAATGGTCCAAGTCCCAAGAACTTGTAGAGCTCATACGGCATCACACTACTACAGCCTCCAGGATCACACAAGCACTCACGCACTACTGCGTGCTTAATCTTACAAGTTACCAGGCACGAGCCAGGATCTTCACATTTAGCAAGTATCTCTTCCTTAACTCTTTTGTTGTTAAAGAGCGTAGCAATGAAGAAGGGCTTATCATGCTGATCATCGGTTTCAACCTCTTCGATTTCATCCTCTACGTCGCTCTCCTCTTCTGATTGGCTATTGCCACTTTGTTTTTCCCTTTCTTGAGCCTCGTATAGTTCTATGAGTAAATCGTACAGCCAATCTTCATTTTCCTCTTCGTCTTCAGACTCTTCACGATTATCTTCATCAGACTCTTGTTCATTTTCTTCCACTCTTCCGACCTCATCTTCTCCAGACTCATCACTGAATTCCCCATCGGATTCGACCTCGGTTTCTTCATCATCTGAGTCTGCGAGTTGTGCTATGAGGTCGTACCAAAGGTTGTAACTTCTCTTCTCCCCATTACTTACATTTCCCCTTTTTTTTTGCATGTTGTCGCGCATTTATACCGCTTTTCAGGTTTTGAGACGGTTGCGCTGGGAGTGTATTTGCGGCTGGTGGAGGAACTTGGGCTGGTGGACTAGTGGTATCCTGCATCATTTCGTATAACTTGGATATCTGCTCTGTTATTCTTCTCTGTATTTCCTTAATTTCTTGGTTTTCCTTCTGGTAGATGCGCATGGCTTCTTCAACATTGAGTGGAGTATTATTGGATGGATAAGGTTGTTGACGATTGTGTGGTGGTTGATATCGGACATTCTGGTTATTCTGAGTTTGACTGTAAGTATAGGGTTGTCGCTATTGGCCTTGCTGTTGCGTAGGTGGATTTCCACAAATGGGCTTATTATCTCGCCAGCCTTGGTTACGGTATTGCCTGTTATATGGAGGGTTTGCAGTAGGTTCAAAAAAATCTTGTGTGGCGGCTACCATATTATCATCCTGAAGCTGTGGGCATTCATCCGTGTAATGTGAGTCACACGAACAAATCCCACAGTGTCTGGTGGGTTTTATGTATGAATTATTAGAGTTCTGCTTCAGGGTAGCTGTATATGCCTGTTGACCCTTTTTTATCTCCTTCACCATGGCTACCACTTCCGCTAGAGTTTTAGCCAGCATAGTTGATTCAGATGGCGCAACCTCGTGTACTCCCCTACTCTTTGCTCTTGTGCTGAAGTGGTGATTGGCATCAGCCACTGTTTCAATCATCTCTCACGCCTCTTCCGGCGTCTTGTTCATGAGAGCTCCCCCACTGGAGGTGTCAATCATTGCCTTATCAATGGGTGTCAATCCTTCACAGAAGTAGTTGATGAGCAGGAAATCGGATATCGAATGATGGGGGCACGAAGCGAGCAACTTCTTGAACTGCCCGTAGTATTCGTGCAGAGTTTCCCCGTGGAGTTGTGCAATCCCAGAGATTTCCTTTCTGATAGCATTCGTCTTGGAAGACAGAAACTACTTTTCCAAGAACATTTTCTTGAAGGTTGACCAATCAGAAGTCACATCAGCAGGCAATGTATGGTACCAATCCTTCGCCTTATCGTCCAAAGAAAAAAGGCAGAGCGAAGGTTTTCACTGCGTCGTCATCACCACCAGTCCTTCTAGTGGTGGCACAGATAACCTCAAAGTCCTTGATATGCTTGATGGGGTCTTCACCCAGTCTGCTACAGAATTTCGGCAGAAGGTTTATCAGTCCGGACTTGAGCTCAAAGTTTGCATTCAGTTCAGGAAATCGGTTGCGCTGGTTGTCGAAAGCTGTGCTTGCACCACCCAACTGTTTGAGAATTAGTCGTTCTGCCATGGTAGAGGTACCTGAAACGGAAGAACTAGATCGTGTATTAGAATCGGAACTAGAATCAGAAGAATAAAAAGGATTGTTATTTAATGCCAGTCTCGCAAGTTCAGCTCGACGCCTGGCTTGCCTTGTTCGGCGTAAAGTTCATTCAATTTCAGGATCAAATAATAGCGAACCAGGTTCCGAATGCGACCTTAGCATACAAATAACAATTCAAAAAGAAAAATAAAAACAGTATGTACAGTATTCATAGACAATCAAAAACAAACAAATATTCCTCTTCCTCGGCAATGGCGCCAAAAACATGACACGCCCGCTCGATTGGAGATGCTTTCATTGTTGTAGTTGAAAGCACCGCTCCCCTCACGGGCTGCGTCGGGACGTTTTACAAAGAGGTGTCACAGGGTGCAACCAAAATACCGAATATGGGACTCGGGTCGTTCTGCTCAGGAAGCGAAAGGGAAAGTCTGTTTTTGATTGGGGTTGGTTGCAGTTGAGTTTGTTTGAAAGCGGTTCGCAGGTTGAAAGCAGTTAAAAGTAATTGAGAGCAGTTGAAAACAATTAAAAGCAGTAAAAAGCGGTAAAGGTTCTGATAATAAAAGGAGTATCTCGGCCGTGAGTTGAAATACTGCGCATCGCTATCATTGCTGCTATGTCCCGGATCGATTATACACCCCCTAGGAGGAACCTCTACACATCCTTGACTAACTAGCTGTGTGGCAACGAACCCACAATACCGAGTTCAACTCACATAGGTGCAGGTGTTGCTTGGAGTTCGTGATTCAGCCCTCGACTCCCAAGAGTACCCGCTGTCACCGGTACAATCCTGCTATCACCAGGACCTCTTGCGTTTATCTCAGCTGAATATGGAGTCTCTGATCTATGCCCAGGACTGACAAACTCTATAGGGTCCCCGCTATCACCAGGTCAAACCTGTTGTCACCAGGTCCCCAAGCAGTTGTGCTTGTTGCCACTGTGGCGAACCACGTACGGTAAGGAACTGCCACTATGCTAGCAGGGGTGTCTTACGGATAGCATTACGGGCTTGACCCGTTCCTTCCCCTCTGATCCATTGGGACTCGCAGCTCTGGTCATTTGCACATCTCACCTCACAGCTGAGACACTATAGGACTCTACTCACTAATTGCGGAAATCATGAAAGCAAGAAAATAAATTGGCAGCATAACAGTATGAAAAATCGTAGTTTGCATGAATTAAACGGACAGAATAACGGTAAAATGATTTGATTAAAACTGAAGTTCGACAGAGTAACAGTAAAATAAACAAACAAGTAATAAAAATAAAAAGTCTGACTAGTGAATGGACGATAAAACCTAAAATGGAACCCTAAAAACTAAGCTAAATATGGAAGTGGGCTCCCTTGAAATGGTGAAAGGCTCATCTATTTATAGATGCTGGAATTGACCTATGCGTACGCATAGGTGCCGAGATCAGCAATTGGGCGTGCCGCCCACGCTTGGATGCATACGCATGGCTCCATGTGATGCGTACGCATAGGCTCCAGCAATGGCCTTCTAGGTTTATTGCAATCTTTTTGTTCCTTTCGCTCTCTCCGGCCACTTCCGCTCCAAACTCCGCCTGTTATATCCTGAAAGACTTAAGCGCACACATCAAGGCATCGTGCGGAACGGAAAGCAGTTCAAAACACAGTAAATATTGGCCGAAATAGCAGATATTACAATTATAACCCTAAGGAACTACTAAGTGCAATTTGACCTATTTTGCTAGTGTTTAAGCGATGAAGAGGTGATAATTAATCAATTAATGCAATGACATAAACCGTCGGAACGGGTTTCATCAGTGATATCAACCTGCTGAGCTTAGATGGATACCACATCGCAACCGCGCTAAACCTAGAGATAAGGAATTCTTTGCAGCTGATTCTGTTTATCTTGTTAGTCATTAAATAGGTCGTTAGGGCTAGCAATAATTAGGGACTTTAATACGTATGATGTTAGGTATTTAATAATTATGTTATGAGGTAGGCATTTAATGTTTAATATCTATTTATAATTTAATAACTATTTAATTAAATTATTTAATTAAAATACCTATAGTGTACTATTTAATGTTTGTTACTTACATGCTTATATTTTAAAATTCATAATTTATTATTAAAGTTTTATTATTTAATAAGGTAATTTTTTTTGTTTAATGTTTAATAAGTTACAACCATCTGAATTTAACATTTAATATTTAATACTTATCAGATACCTAGGATCTTACATATGCGACGGAACAGCCACACTATGGCCCCGCCTGATGTGTTGATGCGATTCTTTAGGCGAGCCAGGTTCGAGCAAGTTGTGATGCTCACGGACTTCCACTTCGACCTAACGCTGCTCTCAACGTTTGTGGAGAGGTGGCGTCCTGAGAAGTGTAACGACCCGACTTTCAGCATGTCATGATCATGCCTACGGCCAGATAGTTAGCTTGGTCAGGCCTATACAAGCTACTTTCGTTATCATGTTTACATACAAGCCTTTCGAGGACTTACCGTCATCGTATGCGGAAGCTCTCAATTTATTATAACATTCATCACAAAATAAGGCACATAGCATGTAGTAAAAGAGACAAGTAGTCAAATAGATGAAACAATAGAAACTTCTCATTCTCATTCATAAACTTTTCAATCTTTAACATGAAGCGAATACAACAAAAATGAAATACAAAAAAATAGTAGTAATAATATCGTTATTAGTTACAACAGTACATAAACTTAGGATATCCCAACCTAATCCCAGCAAGGGTTCCCTAAACTAGGTCTCAGGTCTAATACAAAAGAAAAGGCAAAACTTCTTAGTCCTCTTGTTGTACTAAGAAGTAGCGAGGCTCTTTTAACATCATTGGGATCACGAGGGGAACGTCCCGGCGAAGTATCTATCTCCTAGATTGTCATCATAGGTATAACTGTGTCAAGAGAAACACTCGAACTAGGCCACAACGAGCGGGGGTCCGAAGAACACGTCACTACACTAGAAGAACCAGAGGAGTGGTCAGTACTATCAACGCTATGTCCCGAAGTAAAATCGAAGGAGATGGTACCAGTGCTATAGAGCCCAGAACTATTATCGGAGGAGTGCTTCCCCTAAGAATCAGTGTTATCCTCAGCATCTGCACTGTTCACGGTGTCATCATCTGAAAAGATATCAACAACGGGGGATGACTCACAGGGAGGCTGGGAGCGAAAGAGATTGCGATATTCGGACGCGGTATACTGCGAGGATCTACGCATCAGGGGCCTGATGAAGAAAATACGCTTGCACGAAGAGAAGAAAGAAGGGGTGAGAACCTAATGTTCCCAGCTCAGAGTACACAAAGATAATGGCTATCACCTAAGGGCTTACGCCGAGTTGGAAGCACATACTTCGTCTATTCTATCTTTACGAGTATAGTTAGTCAAGTAAGCTTTCTTAGGTTTTTAATCATTTTAATCATCTCATTTCCACTAAGGATATCTCATTTACTTTGATAACTTTTCATTTCCACGAAAAACATCATTTACTCATATCATATCCTTGTCATCTCATAATCACCGAGAACAAGAGAACCAAGTGTACAAGTACAAGCAAACAAACAAGCACACACAAACAATAACGACACCAAGTGGTATTGCAAACGATGGACAATGCTATGATGCATGCATTTTCTAATGCATGCCATGAGCTCATGCGTCGGTTTACTACCTGCACCCGACGTTACTCAAAACAAGTCCGAATATGATTTCTTCACTTAGCGATGCGCTTCGTGGTCGTACCACATTATTCCACGCCTTCTCGATGTGGGCGGGAGAAAACCTCCATCCCCAACACCAAGGAACACTTATCAAGTGGGACGAACCATCATCCTTGTTGGGCGAGATACTAAGTTTGACGTCTTCTTTGCTACAGAGAAGAAACAACCTTTCACATAAACTCGGGGAACGACCCCTCTCATAGGCCACATGGGCCATGCAAGTGGGACACAACCCACGTCCTTGCTCGAAATCTCTTTGCTTCATTTATGGCTGGTTCACTCAACCGGAAACCGATCCGACCAAGGAATCCGGTTCGACCAACAACCATTTATCTTCAACCTTGGGTTATCACAACTTAGGGTTCTTTTCATATTTTTCTTCGTTCACTCATCCTTGCGTTATGATAGTCCTAGTGTCCACTTAGGATTAATACTAGGCATTCTTTAACTTTGAAGTCTTTTAGATGATCGTCATGGTATTAAGATTTCCATTTTCTTCTTACATAAGCCTTATGTTTCCTTATCTTTGTCTTTATTAAAGTCTTACGTATATGGATATTCAATATCCTTCAAAACTTGTTGTTTGTTGTAAGCTTTTAAATCTGTTACTTGAGAAGATCTCATATTTTCACTTTTCTAAAGGTCAGGTTAATATCCTAGTGTTTTATGACGTCTTGAGTTTTAATATCATAGTTCTCTTGGTGTCTTTTAGCATATTAGCTCTTGACCTTTATATTAGATTCATTATGCCATGTATATGTGTTGTGTGCTTTCTTTTCGTGCTCTTTGTGATCTTCTTCATCTTTGGTTATTGTTTTAGATCTTCTTGAGTCTTTATAGTTTTTCTCTTTTCTCTTGATTATTTAAGTGTCTTATCATTGTTGTGTCTTCTAGAACTTGATTTTTAGTTGTTAAAAACTTTGTGTCTTATAAAATTCATTTCTTTTGTTAAAAACCATTTTAGAATCATTTCCTTAGAAAACCTTTTAAACCTTCACTTAGACCATTTTCTTTGAAAACCATTTTTTGTAGAGATGTCATTTTTTTCGAAAATACCTTTGAAAATATTAGTCATAGCCTTAGTAATATTAGTGCATTGTTCTCGACCAAGGGCCTTAAATTCATTATCAAACATAGGCTTAAAATCTTATAACATTTTTTATCCAAGCAATCTTTTCTAGTTGAAATCTCTTTGTGTATGTTTCATAAAATAAGACTTGAAAATCATCGCTTTATAAATAAACTCTAGCTTCTCATTTAGTTCCAAATTCCTCTCAAGAACCTTTTCCTTTATAACATTTTCATCAACAAACCCAACTTCTTCTCATAGTAAAACCAAAATCATCTCATTAAGTTTTTTGTTGTTTTTTTTTGTCATGACTCGTTATTTTAACCCAAGTGTGACACACATTTCCGGTTGTGGTCTTAGCTCATGTTTTCCCATCTTACATCTCTCTTTCGTGCGAAGCAACAATATATATTCATTCATCATCATAGAGTGCAAATCAAAACATCATATCATCATCATGGTCGAAGCCAACATCATGCATCTCAAGCATAGATTTTATTCTTTCATTATTTATGCACTCAAATCACACAAGCACTTAGCAAGCTTTCACTTAGATGATCAAAACACACATGCAGATTGTCAAAGCTTTAACTTTAGTCATTCTTTAGTTTTAGATTCTCACATGCAACGTGTTTTAGTCCATTTCATGTTAATATAAGCTAGCCTAACCCCTTACCTCTTGTAGACCTTTTAAGCTCAAGCGAAATATGCAAGATCTCTTTTTTTCTCCATGAATCCACCAAGTCCCACGAACTCTCCATGGATCCAAGCTTGGTTCGTTGGTGAGGAGGGTGCTAAACTCGAGCAATAACTAAAAGGAAGGACTAGAACAAGACATAGATAAAGATTCTTAAGACCTTGGACACTTAGATAACACTTGAAGAACATGCACCTAGGTATTGAACCTTACCTTAGATAACTCTAGAACAAGAGATGAAGAAGAACAAAAGGAAGGACAAGAGAACGTTGCTGGTGATTGATCCAAAGTCACCATGGTGGAGTCTTTCTCGGCGGTGGTTACGACGGCGATTTGGTGGTCACGACGGTGATGGAGCTTCAAGAGCTTATCTAGCTCTTTCTCAACCTAGTTCTTACCTCAAGAGCTTAAGAACTAATGTGTTTAACTTAGCAAAATATTCAAAGATGATGCTAAGAGGGGGAGGGTGTGGCCACGGAAGAGAAGAGAGAATATGGGTGAAGATGTGCAACTTTAAGTGATGGTAGGTGTTGGTATTTATAAAAGTGAACTAGGGCATTGGTTTCTTAAAATTTCAAACAAAAATTAGGGTTTTGGTGGTGGTGGCCGATGGCCATGAATGGGGGAGTGGGAGGCGCGGTTCTCATGGCCAATGGGGCGAAAGTTGTAAACCATGTTACAATATGTGTAAATGTTTTTGTTTTAGGTTTTGATGAATGACAACCATCGAAAGATTTGAGGAGGCGTTTTGAAAGCAAGACAACAACGATAAGAAATCAAAGTCCGCAAGTTTGAAGATGTTTTAGAAGTCTTAGTACTTAGGTAACATCTTGTCAAAAATCAAAGTTAAATATCTCTCTCTCACGCACACACTTGAAAATGCTTTAAAGAAAAGGTTTTATGAAAAAAAATAGCCATAAATGTTTTATAACTTGTTTTATGTGTAAAATAATTGGTTTAAGACTTAGTGCATGCTGTCAATCTTGACCTCTTTGCACTGAAGTGTTGATAACTCGAACTACAGAGGTCCAAAGGATTCAATTCTTATTGCGTTAGAAAGCTAACATCCAGAGCCTCAGATTGATATGCATATGTCTATAGCGGACAATTGATTACCTAAGTGTAATTATCGATTATTTGGAGCTGAATTTCAAAATTATGTTATAACGGCTAGTTTTGACTTTTTGGCTCAACCTTAACTATTCCCCAATGTTCCGATGCCTCTGGGGGATCTATAAATAGATGGTTTTGAGTGCATTTCAATACACAACACTAATATGAGAGATATTCGATATTTGGTTCATAGTGCTTCTTGTGATACCAGAAAGGTGTGAAAATGAATATTCATTTATGATTGATAGTTACAAAAGGGTTACAGCTGAGGTATTTATATACCACTAAGATAGATCCCAAAGCTCAAGAAAGTCAAGAATATATCTTGATAATTAGTAACTAACCAACATATAATCCTAACTAACTTTGATGAGAGTATACATTAGCCTAACTTATTACATATACTTCCTATACCCCCCCCCCCTCAAACTTAGGATGGGGTAGAGCAAAGCCTAAGTT
>JASCZI010271903.1:65967-84949 GCA_036250425.1 Stylosanthes scabra
TTTCACGCCTCATCCATGCTGGAGCATGGAGATGGCGCGGTCCTGATGATGCTTAGCCACGCCTAGGCGTGGTGAGTGGTGAAAGCCCACGCCTAGGCGTGGTTCTGGCACGATTTTGGCATGATTCTGAGGACTGAACCACGCCTGGCCCATGCTGGGGCATGATCTAGGCGTGGTTTGGTGCTTGGCTCACATTGGAGTCACGCTGGGGCGTGAAAATGGGGCATGTGCCACGCCTAAGCCACGCTGGGGCGTGGTGAGGGCGTGGCAGCTTTTTGAGTCACTTTTCCAGGGTGTTTTCGGGGCTTAAACCAATTGTCCACCATAGAGTATTATATATCGACGTGAAGCCCCGGATGTTAACTTTCAAAAGAGATTGGAACTGCATCGTTTGGAGCTCTCTGACTCGAGTTATCCTCACTTTAGTGCAGAGAGGTCAAGTTGACAGCATACTCAAAAAGTCTTCTCCTTCAAACTTCTTCCATTTTCTTTTGTATTCTCTTGTTTCTTCTTCAATTTTGTAAAAATAAGGCAGAGTACTCAAGATACTAATGAATGAATAATTAAGCAAAATCACTTGAGTATTAAGCTAAATCTCTACTAAAAACATACAGAATTAGGGCCTAAAACCATTAATGATGCACACGCATCATCTATCCTACATGACAAGATTTACAACGGAGATAATTGGAAGAAACTTTGGTAAGGTTGTTGAATCTGAGGACCCTGTGGTTAATAATACTCTTCATAGGCCGTTTCTAAGGGCCAAAATCTGTAGGGACATCACCAGACCCCTCCCAACGGGTTTTTGGATGGCTAGACCTAACTTACCTAAGGTCTGGATCAGTTTTAGGTATGAACGCATTCAAGATAGCTACTATTTGAATTGTGGTGTGCTGGGCCATAGCAAACAGGAGTGCACCAAACCTGCAGCTATTGCTAGCTGGAACCCTCAAAGGCCTAGGTATCTTCCTAGGCTGGGGGTCAATAGGCCGGCTCAGATTGTTGAGATGGAAGCCCCTGGAACACAAGTGGAGATTGATCCATGGGTGAGTGTAATGCAACAAGTTAACCAAGAACAAGTTCATGCAGAAGCAAGTGGGGTTAACAATGTAAACTTAGTGAATAATGTGAACTTACATGAAGACAAATCTACTAATCACTGCATCAGAGGCATGGAAAGCCTGGGAGAAGTCCACCATACTAGTCACCCATGTTAAACATGCCAGAGGGAGGAGAACATAATCAGAATCATGCAAGGGAACTTCTCAACTGTCAACCGCAACAAGCTGGCAATATTGTAATGCAGAATGGAAATCATGATCAAAAGAACAATAATTCATTTTCTGTCAATCAGCAAGTTTCAGACATAGAGCATACTTCATATCCGATTCAACATGGTGATAAAGAAGTGGCTACTATCAAATCTCACGTAGTGAACAATGTTGTTACAACCTCTAGTCATAGTGACGGTGGCAATAGGTGCTTGCCTATAAAGGAGTTACTTAAGGAAGTTTTCAGAAATGCTAACCCTATTAATGATAACGTGCATGTATCTAGTTTGTGGAATTACAGGGACAGAACAAAAATGAAGAGGACCATAAATGATAGAGGGAAGAAGATAGTTTAGAGATCTACCTCAGTAGGTGCTTGCAAAGTTGAATTCCCGGATGATGATAAAGTGATGCAAGATCTATTACCAAATGCAGCGACAGAGGGCACTTGGGAAATGGAACAGATTCAAGAAATCACCCACAGCCTGCTCAAGAGGAAAAGAGAATAAACGTGTCATCTTTTAATTGAAGCAAATAAGGAAGATGTATTGATGAACCTATTTTTCATGATGAGATTTAGGTTAAAATTGGGAGGTTCATCAATATATTTTCACAAAATTGCTAGTGAATGACCATGATTTCAATATTTTGCTTGAATATGTCCTTAAATGATTATATGTTAACTTAGCCATAGAAGTGACCAAAAAATCATGAAATCTCATCCCATTTGGTGCAATGATATGTTTGCTAGTATATTTTAGATTCTTAGGGATTGAGAAAGGCATGAGAAGGCTAAGAAAAGCATTGGAAGAAAGGATTGACCAAGAGAAAGCCAAAAAGAAAGAAACAGGGCACCGTGCGACTGCACGACCCCTTAGGAGCAATTCGAGTGGATTCTATCTACACCGTGCGACCGCACTGCTCTCACGCGCGACGGCATGAGCAAAAGTTAAATCTGAGGATGCCTTTGACCGCGTGACCGCACGGTCCCCTTCGTGCGACCGAACGGTACCGTCTGGCAGAATTAAAATGAAGGCTAAAAATGGAATTTCAAGTTTCCGGGTCAGGACCAAGCCCCTTTGAAGGCCCAATTCGACCTATTTGAGGAAGGAATAGCTGAAATACAAGCAACAATTCCCCTTAGGATTAATTTTAGTTTTTAGAATAGTTTTTGGGAAGTTTTTGGGAGAGTTTTCCATCCCTCTCATTTTCTCTCCTCTAGTTCATAGTTGTTCTTCAATTGTTCATCCATTTTCAGCCTTTCACTAGCCAAACTCTTTATTTTAATTCATGTTTGAATGATTGTTACTTGACTCTCTTGTTTAATTACAGTAATTTTACTTAATTATCTCTTTTGTTCATCATTATTTTAATTATATCTCTTTTGTTCTTGTGTTCTTATTTTTAGCTTGTTGGAATTCAATTTTAGTGATGATCTATCGTTGCTCTCTTTGATGATTATTGATGCTTGATTATTATTGTTGATTTATTACCATTGTTAGCTTAGATTGTCATTTTCTCTTATCATTTACCATGTCTCGATTTTATGCATACCAAGTGTTTGATGTTTTGTTTCTTATAGCTATGGAGTAGTGTTCTTGTGTCTTGGTCATGGGTTGAAGTGTGGATGATCTTAGTCAATAATCCCTAAGGACAAGAATGGGTTAAGACCCGGGTTAACACTATTCCGTTAATGCTAGGCTTTTGCTACTGATGATTGAGTCCTTAATGAGGTGAACTTGATGGATTATTCGAGTTCCAAGGACTTAAAACCTTCGCACTAGTGAGTTGTCTAGGACATTCGGAACGGGGTTAATTCCACCCACTCGACCATTTGACAGAGTGGGCGTAGTGTCTTACGTGACAACCATTCATAATTGGGATTAGTGGTGATCATAGGGACACACTATACTTCAATCCAAGACCAAGCACCTTTATTACTTGTAATACAAGTCATCTCTCATTTTTGCTATTATCACCATCTCTTACAATTGCAACCCCAATATTTTCACAATCATTTCTGAGCCATAATAATTCAACTCCTAGAGAAAACGACCCGAGTTCTATACTCGGTATTTTAATTTGATTGCAAACTCTGTGACACCTTTTTGTTGAAGGAAAAGTTCCTACCGCACATTCATAACGGGTTTGGGTTCCTCTACAATGAACTCTTTTATTTTCAAAATGATAAGGAAATCCCGAACCAACCTTGTTTTTAACGTCGTAGGAACGGCTCTTTCATGTATCTAACTTAAACCTCATTTCAAAAGGGACCAAATGACTTAAAAAACTGTTGAAGCACCTATGGCTGAGGAGGCGGGCATGCCCAAGCCTCCACTAGAGGCATGAATGTTCTTAGTTGGAACTGTCGTGGGCTGTCAGCTCCTGTGACTGTAAGTGAGCTTATTGATATAACCAAGAAGGAAAAGCTGAATATTTTGTTCATAATAGAAACAAAAGCCAATGAAGACAAATGAAAAAAGTTAAAAAAGAAGTTGAAATATGATCATATGTTTTGTGTAAGCTTATTTTTTAAAGATAATGTAAATATTAATCTGTATGCATGGTGTGATGACTACATTAAAACTAGCATATGCAACAGTGCTGATGAATCGTGGGAGTGCTTATTTATCTATGGAAACCCTATACCAAAAAAGAGGCTAAGTTTGTGGAAAGAGCTATCCCATGTTGCTGCAGGAAGTGGCTCACCAACTTTACTTATCGGGGATTTCAACGATGTTTTGAATCAAGAGGAGAAAGAGGGACTTCATTCACAACCTAACTACCTAATTGAAGCTTTTAGAGAATTTGTAAATCAGAACGAAGTCATGGACATAGACATCAAAGGAGCCAAATACACTTGGTTTAGTAACCCAAGAAACAAAATGTTACCAGAGAAAAGTTAGATAGAGCCTTGGCTAATTGGCCATGGAGAAGGCAATATCCCCATACTCAAGGTGACGCCGAAAGGTAAGAGAGATAAATACTGCAGATTTGAGAATTATTGGCTAGAACACTAAAATTGTGAAAGAGTCACCGGAAATGCATGGGAATTACACACTGGTCAGCATACAAATGAATGGAGAAAGGTGGCCAATGAAATACAAAATTGCAAAAACGAGTTATCAGCATGGAGCAAATCAACTTTTAAAAGAGAAAACAATGAAATTGAAATAAAGCAAAGACAAATGAAGAGTATTCAACTTGGTGACATGACTGAAGTTCAACAGAATAGGGCTAAGGAGTTAAATATCGAAATTGATAAATTCAGGAAACAAGAAGAGATATATTGGGCACAAAGATCTAGAGTAAAATGGCTACAGTTAGGGGATAAAAATTCCAAATTTTTTCATGCAACTACTATACAAAGAAGGAACAGGAACCACATAGACAGAATCAAGAACAACAACGGAGATTGGAGAAAGGGAGATCGGGAGGTTATTAAACAAGCTGAGAAGTTTTATCAGCAATTGTTTACAAAATCAGCAGGGTTGAAGATGGAGGATTGCATCAGGAAGATTCCAAACAGGATAACCTCAGGTATGAATGACGCTTTAATGGCTGACATGACAGATAATGAAATTAAAGAGGCAGTCTTTGGATTAGGTCCATCCAAGGCACCTGGCCCAGATGGTTTAAATTGTTATTTTTTTCAAAAAAATCGAGATTTCATTGTAAGTGATATAGTTAAGCTTATTAATATGATTTTTAGGGAAGCTAATCTGTCGGATGAGTTGGGGGAAACGAACATTGTTCTAATCCCTAAAACTAAGAATCTTGAGAGGTTGAGCCAATTGAGACCTATTAGTTTCCGCAATTTTCTCTATAAAATTTTATCTAAAGTTATTGTTAATAGGATCAGGGGCTTCCTGGATAGTTTTGTGTCTCCCATTCAAAGTGCTTTTATTAGGAAAAGACATATACAAGACAACATCGTAATAGCGCAACAACATTTTCATTTGCTGAGCATGAAAGGGAAACTAGCTGCTGACCTCTTGGCATGAACAAAGCCTACGATAGGATAGAATGGGATTTCGTAGAGGCTGTGCTAAAAGCTTACGAGATGAAATCTCATTGGGTTAATCTCATCATGAGTTATCTTACAAAAGTTACCTACAGAATTAAAATTAATGGTATGTTATCAGAAAAGATTATTCCTCAATGAGGTTTAAGGCAAGGGGACCCTCTTTCACCATATCTATTCATTTGGTAGCGGAAGCATTTAGTATTCTTACGGAAGAGGAAGTCAGCAAAGGCACTATCACAAGGGTTAGAGTCAGTAACAATGCACCTGCCATAACCCATCTTTTATTCGCTGATGATTATGTAATTTTCTCTAAGGCAGAGGAAGATGAAGTCTATCAGATCATGAACATTCTAAATGAGTACACAGCGGCTTCAAGACAGATCATTAATCTAGAAAAATCAAGAATTATATTCGGCAAGAACATCTCTATTAAGTCCCGAGTGGAGATAGAAGACATCATATCCATTCCTACATGGGAAGATCCATGCAAATACTTAGGATTACCATCATTTTGGGGAAGATTTTTTAGTAAAGCTTTAAAATGGATTGAGGATAGGTTATGTGAAAATATTGGTGGGTGGAAGGAGAAGTTATTGAACCAATCAAGGAAGGAGATTTTAATCAAATCCGTGCTTCAGGCTATCCCCGGCTATTCTATGAATGTAATGAAATTTCCTCAAGTCTTTTGCAAGAAACTCGTATCTAGAATTGCTATGTTTTGGTGGGCAACAGGAGGTAAGGAGAGAGGAATTCATTAGCAAGCATGGGAGAATACTGCAAGAAGTAAAAAAGAAGGAGGAATGTGATTTAAAGACTTACATATCTAGAACTTAGCATTTTTAGCAAAGCAAATATGGAGGTTAATTCAAAATCTAGAAGCTTTATGAGCTAGAATACTCAAAGCTATCTATTTTCCTAACAAAGATGTGAAGACAGCCAAATTGAAAAGCGGAGCCTCTTGGGTTTGGAGAAGTTTAATTCAAGGAAGAGATTTTCTCTTTAAGTATGGAAGGCGGGCTGTGGGGAACGACGAGAGAATTTAAATTTGGGAAGACAAATAGGTTGCTAGGTGTGGAAAGATAGACAACACAAAGAACGCTAATCTTAAAAAGGTTAGTGAGATAGTCAGAGGTGATGGTACTTGGGACCGAACTAAAATAATTCAGAATTTTGAAATCGAAATTGCAGAGAAAATATAACAAACGTCCAAAAGTGTAGCAGGAGGGGAAGATGAGTTCATATAGCTAGCAACGAAGAATGAAATATTTTCTGTTAAAACAAGCTATGAGCTTCCAATGAAGACGATTAGAAATACAAACCACAATGCAGCATCTACAAGCGCACCAACAACAAATATATGGCAAGAATTATAGAGCATGAGAGTACCACAGAAAATAAAGGGCTTTATGTGGGTAGCAATAAACAATTTTTTACCAACATACAACAATCTATTCAAAAGACGTTTAAGTAAGACTGACATATACCCAATATGCTCAAGGGAACAGGAAACGACTGAACACGTGCTCTTATTATGTGATTGGACAAGGGCTACATGGTTTGGTTCACAGTTACAATGTTGTCCTACACCTAATACAATTACATCTCTGGCAAATGGCTGGAAGATCTAAGGAATACTTTAAAAGTTAACAAACAATCCAATTACATAGAAACTTTCAGCAAGAAATAAATATGTATTTGAAGGAGCTAATATCTCTCCTACACAAATTATCTTCAAAGCCAATATATTGGAAATTAATTTTTTAGGCAACCAGCAGCAAGCAAGAGCAAACATTACGCAGAAGAGGAACAACCAAACTATTGTTACCTAGAATCTGCCTCCTATAGATCGACTCAAGTGGAATACTGATGGGGCGTTCTGCCAAGGTGCAGGAATGGGTGCAACAGCTGTAGTGTTCCACGATAGTGATGGAAAATTAATCAAGGCCTCCACGTCCAGAATTCAAGCGAACTCTGCACTGACAGTGGAAGCTAATGCAGTCAGAGAAGCACTAATTTTGGCTATTCAAATGAGGGTTGACAAGCTAATAATAGAGACAAACTACCAGGAGTTATATCAAGCAATGAAATCCAATACTAATATTGCAGAAATTTCACCAATATTACAAGATATTAAGATCCTCAGCAAAAAAATTCCAGAGTTAGGTTTCACCTGGATTCCTAGACAAGCTAACACTCTCGCCCATCAATTTGCTGCACTATAAAAAAAGGAATATGATAATCTATCTTCGCAGCATCATCTACCTACATAAATAATGCAGATTCAGCTCAGTGAAGGGCAGATGCAAATGCCACAACTCAGTAATTAAAGCATCAAATTTCAGTTGTATAGTAGAGGTAAGAACAACACCCCAAATTCGGATGCAGCAGCGCAGTATCTAAGAAATTCTCACCGGGTTCTTGAGGACGGAGACCAACTTGGACCACCAAGGATTATCAGCTTAATTACCATATCCCGGAACCGATTCTACAAAAAATGAAGCAAAGTGCTACACTACAATTCATGAGACAAAGACAAATAACAGAAAAAGAAAAGCAGAGAAGATAAACGGGGAAGTCTCACCGGCAAGACCATCAACCTTGAGTTTGAATATTATGACACCAACGACTTCGGCAAGGCCAAGCTTCAAAATTAAAAGGGGCTCCCTCTAGACTAGTAGAGGTTGAGCTTCACCGGAGAACAGCTTAAGGACGGCCAAACACTGGCTAATTACCCATCGCCATCACTATCAGCCTCGCCGTGGTTAGTCATCACATGGCGGAGCTCGGCAGCAGTAATAAACCCCTCCTCACCCTTGTCAAAGACACGAACACTTGGGGAAGAAGGCAACAAGCACAACACCAACAACAGAGGTTGAAGCGCATCTTAGTGTGCTGCCTCCGAACGAATTCTTTACTGGAGTTTTATTCTGCCGACGTCGTTGAAGGTAGAGGACGAGTTAACTGGATAACGAACCGGCGCCATCGTGTCGGGATAGGCTAGGGGTGTCAATGGGGCGGGGCGGGGGCGGGGACGGGGGATGCCTCCCTTCTCTTCGTCCCCGAACCCTGAAATCCTCCCCGTCCCCGTCCCCATCCCCGATCCCTGCGGTGGGGGAATTTTTCCCCCCATCCCCGTCCCCGCGGATTCCCCGCTCCCCGCGGGTTCCCCGCCCCCCATCTTATAATTCCTAATTAAAAAAATATGCAAAAAATTTTAAAAACATTACAAATAATAAAACATTAAAATAACATACAACTACATGTATCTATAATTACTAAACTTTGAAAGTCATAATCAAGTCAAAAAAAAAAGGTAAAACAATACATCACAATATTCCTAAAATGATAATTCTAATATATTTGATTTAAACACAAAAATAAAAAGAGCCATGACACCAAAATCTTCAAAGTCTTCAACTTCAAATATTTGTAACCTGGTCAAAGAACAGCATCTAATAACAACTTCAAATATTTGTAACCTGCAACTGATCATAACCTTTTAGAGTCCCTGTCACTTTAATTCAATAGAATAAAATGTCACAAATGTATGTATCACAGTTTGCTAGCATTTTAATTCAAGAAAGATAGACTAAATCTCAACTTCGTGTTGATTAGTGAATGTGCATAACATGCAGTTCAGCACAAGTGATTTGAACTCAAATGAACAGCAGTGATTTAAAACAACAAAAACAATGGAAATGGCCTTGTTACATTTCAAGAATTGTATCTCTTATCTCTTTTAATTTAAACATGTGAGAATAATCCAAAGAGGATAAAATTAAATAACAAAGGTAATTCTCCTTTAAAATAAAATGATTATAATCACTCTTAATTTCAATGCTTAGTCATTGAGTTAAAATCTCATTCACATTTACCCAGAACTTTAGCATTACTGCATTAGGAATATTATAGAAGATATTTTTGGTCATCACTCTGCTTTCTCTTCAACTTAATAAATTTACTCCCTTATTATGTCAAATAAACAAGCATAAGATATACAATAATCAAAGGGCCTTAATAGCAACAGATTCAAATTACAAAAACTCAACAACATAGCAACAGATTCAACAACATAGCAACAAATTCAACAAAAATGCAGTAAATTATAAAAGAAACTGAAGCAATAACAACTCAACAACACAGCAATGGCAAGAGTAAAAAAGCAACTCGAAGTCAGCAAACTACGAGTTAACAATTCCAGGGGAAAAAACAAAGCAAAGCAAAGAATCCGAGCCGGGGAACAGGATGAAAGGATAGAGGAACTACCGGAACAGAGGGAAATGCAGAAAAATAAATAGCCGAAGCAAGGGAGATGGCGGAACACAGGGAGGTGGCGGAAGAGGGGAAAGCAAAGGATTAGACACACACCGAATAGAAGAGAAGCCCTGTGCGAGGGAAAAGGGAAACGCGAGCAGCTGCGACCAACGCCGAGTAGAGGCAAGAATAGCGCGGAGCAGACGCAAGAAGTGGCGAGGAGGAGACGCTTGGGCATTGTAGTAGCGCCGAGCAGAGGAGTGGCGAGGAGTGGTGTGGAGCAGAGCTGCAGAGGCGAGGACTCGCGAGGGCTTGAGGAGGCAGAGGAGCCAAGGTTTCGGAGTACTGGAGTAAGAGAACGGCGCAGCCACTAAGGAAGGGAGCAACTAATTATGGTTAGGGTTTGGGTTTACTTGAGTTTATATACCTATAGATGTGAAATTACTTAAAAACCTACACTATAAGTTATTAGTACAAGGATATTTTTGGTAATGTACACTTTTCGGGGATACGGGGTCGGGGACGGGGATTCCCCGCTCGGGTCCCCGTGGTCGTCTCGGGGGAAATTTGCCCCCCATCCCCATCCCCACAGGGAAAAATCCCCGACTTCGGGTCCCCATTCGGGTCGTTACTCGCGGGGATTCCCCGACCTTGGGGAAAATTGACACCCCTAGGATAGGCTAGCAGACGAAGCTCCTTGCATGAGCAGCTCGAGGAGAGTGATGGGAGCAGAATCAAACTTGGGCTACACTCTCAAGCAACCTCCTATCAAGCTCCAATCTTCGAATCTGGGTTTGGGTGTTTTGGGGTTCGGGTAGGTTAGTCTGGGCCCATGCTGATGCCCAAGTCCAGAAAAAAAAATTAAAAAAAAAGCCTTTTGACTCTCTTTAAAAAAAAAGTTAACCACTATCTTGATCCTTATGGTTTTGACAAAAAATCAAAATCTTCCCTAAAACTTTTATGTATTTAATATCGTTCTTAACATTTATTTTATATTTCAAAATCATTTCTTTGGTCATAAATTCTTTTTAACAGCAAAATTGCCCCTTAATTTATATTACCTCTCCCACCATTTCTTTCCTTGATAAGGTAATCACCATCAACAACACACAATTTCTCAAATATAATAGTTAATAAATTTAGAAAATTAAATTTTAAGTTGTGATTCAATAAAAGTAATGTTGGATTTTTAAAAAAAAAAATTGGTGGTATTATTAGTATTTGTCTTGTAGAGAAAAATAATGGTGATAGAAGAGATGTAATTTGATGGAGTAATTTTATTTTTTTTATAAAAAAAATTGTGATTAGAACGATGATTTTAAACGTAAAATAAAAGTTAGAGACGATTTTGAGGGAAAAAAAAGCTTAGGTATAATTTAAATTTTCTACTAAAATTATAGGACCAAAATAGTACGTAATCCTTAAAAAAATTGATAAAAAACCCAAATTTTTTGTTTGTTGTGTTATGAAAGGTTAGGCCTATCATATGTAATAATAAGATTCATATGCAAATTAGAGAATTAGATCTAACAAATTTCAATCTCAAAATTCAAGAAAACTAAAATATTTTTCCCGTGCCAACGCATGGGTAATTTTTATAATATTATCATAATAATAGAAAAAATTGTGAGTTAATAGAAAAAAATAAGAGTTAATATAAATATAAAATAAATGAAAAAAAAAATCAGTCATATAATATATAATATTATAAAATTTAAAAATAATCAAATTTAATTTAAATAGATAGATATTTATTCTTTTTAATTTTAAGATATTTTTAATATTGACGTTATTTGTGTGATACATTTATAAAAATAAATTATATCTCTTTTGATAAATAATTCTAACAAAATGAAAAGCGGATTACTACTTTATTTTCTTTTTTATAATTTATATTAATATGAAAATATGTGATCAATTTTTTAGTTAGTTGAAATTTTTGTTACACTATTGTATCTGTTCAACAAGAAAGAAAAAAATATTAATAATAAGTATCTTTTATATTTACATTATTCATGTAATTTGTGATTAATGCCACTCATTTATCTATTTTTTTTATTTATGGATTATCAATATATACAAATTAAATGTATTATAAATAAATAGTTAGAATTTGATATTACGCGTTAATTACTTCGTTAATAAATTTAAAATAATTATATCTATATTGGTGTCATAATATGCTAACGTAAAGGAAAAAAAAATATTATTATTCCTTTTCTCTAGAACTCTCACTAATATAAAATAAATAGATAGATGATCAAATATGAAAGAAAATTCAAAAAATAAAAATGTTAAATGCTATATATTTTTCATTTTCATCTTAGAATTAAGGGGAATATATCAATCTATTTTTTCATGCATGCCAAAATCAATTTATTGCAGACACATTGTATAATATTGTAGATAAAAAATCCAATAAACCTATAGAATCTTTCAAAGTTAATTTTATTTGTTTAAAAATATTTCATATATATTTTTTGTGGTTTGCTCTATATATAAATTAATAAATATTTATAATTGAATAATGGTTGGTGGAATTTGATTTTTAGCTCCACTAATAATTTTGTCGTTGTCACAAAACTTTGAATAAGTTTTATCTCTTTTAGTGTATAATGTAAATAAAAATAAAAGTCAATTATTTATTTTATTCTCTTTTCTATAACTTGTATAAATATAAAAAATGTGATTAGTTAGGAGAAAAATAAATATACAAAATTTGATATTTATACGTTAATGACTTTGTCAATAAATTTAAAATAGTTATATCTAAATTGATATCATAATATGAAGCTAACAAAAAGAAAATATCTTACTGCTTTCTTTCTCCTAGAATTATACCAACTTAAAATAAAGAAATATGTGGGTAAAACAAATAGTAGCATAAAAACAAATCTTTGTAACAATTAAATTCATTATGAATAGATTAAACTATTATAAAATAAATGAAACTTAAATGACTAATTAATTATCATTTAATTAGCCCAATTAAAATTTTAATATACAATTATATTTTTCATACATTTTTTTATAACAATAATACTATATATACAAGCATATATGTAACCAACTATCAACCAAGCCATATAAACCCACTCTCAACAGGCGCGTGTCATGGACGCGACCCGCCAATCCTCCCTACTCGAAACGACGCGCCTCAGGAACCGTTCCAAAGAATTCAAATCATTTCGCCTTCTCAAGCACGTTTCAAAAACCGTTTCGACCATCAAAACAGTTCCATTTTGCAAAAGAACGAGAGCATTTTTCATTTCCAAAAAAAAATTTCAAACGAGAGAAACTCAAATCTTAACTCATCACTTCGAAACAGAACTCATCAACCCCAGACGAACATCAAATCACATCTCAAGCCCATACAAACATCAAAGCAAAACTCTTCACTTTGAAACGGAAAGGAGGAAGCACAGACGAACTCAAAAACCCAGTCCAGACGCTCTAAAATAGTAAAGGTTAGTGGCTTTTTTTTTAGTTGCGTTTTCTGAATGTAGAAAAGCATCTACTTTAGGTTTGAGTTTGCCTTATGTTTCTTGTGAATGGTTAGGGTTTTTCATTTCGATCTTTCATATATTTCCGGTTCGGCGTTGTTAACATTCTCCCACATAGGCTTTGTTGTTCTTGTTGAATCCTTCGTATGAAAACTAGTTCTAGTTCGACTGCATTCTGCATTTTGAAATTAGGGTTAGTTCGTGTTTTTTTTATGAAAATGTTTGGTGAGAAAAATAAACGAGAATGGTTAGGGTTTTTCACTTCGATCTTTCATATATTTCCGGTTCGGCGTTGTTAACATTATTCCACATAGGCTTTGTTGTTCTTGTTGAATCCTTCGTCTGAAAACTAGTTCCGGTTCGACTACATTCTGCATTTTGAAATTAGGGTTAGTTCGTGTTTTTTTGAACCATATTTAATTTCTTTCCTTTTTTCCAGTGAAATAATGGCTCGTTCCACAAAATCAGGAAAGGATACTGAGGGTAAGAACCAAAGCAAATCCCGAAAGCAAAGCAGCCCTAAAAAGAAGGATGTAAGTAATAATATATGTTGACGTTACAAACCGGTTCGGTTGTGTAAAATTTTCGGTTCATGAATGTCTATTTTTTTGATTTTGCAACAAGGTCGCCACTTTAGATGCCTGCCAAAAACCATTGCGACAATGTACAACGAGTGCCTTCGGAAAGACGCAGAAAAGATGGCATTGATTGAGGAACTAGGATTTGGAGCATTCTCACGCCTACCATGCTATAACCTCAAACAACACATGCTGAAGGAGTTAGTGAACATCTATGATATCCACGACAACACAATACACTCTGTTCGTGGTGACATGGAAATCACAACAGATAAGATAGGCAAGGCTTTGGGTCTTTCCTGGAATGGTAAGTTTCCTTTCTTGTTTCATGTTTTTTCATATTTGGTGCATACGTAATTCCGGTTCGGGTGTGCGATTAATACCAGTTCGACGTGCGCAGGTGACCCTTTTGACGATAAGGTATCTGAGAACGACCTGAACGACGAAGATCATGCCATCTTCAAAATGTTCTAAGGAAAAAGCCAAGCAGAGCTGCCAATGCTTGTAAAGAGAACACCGGTTGATACAGAGGCGAACCAGAATCTTTTCAAAAGGGCATTTTTTATCTTCATTCAGAAGGTGTTCCTCTTGCCAACTTCTTCCCAAAACATCACCTCAAAAGCACTCCCCACCCTATTTGGTCTTGAAAATACCAGGGGAAGAAATTGGGCACTCCATGTGCACGATTTCTTCCTTGAAGAGATTAAGAAGGCCAAGTTGAACAAGACCAAGGTCGTTCATGGATGCTGTTATGTAATGATGATAATCTACTTCCATGAGACCCACTTTGGAAAGAACTCAAGGGAACCAGAAGCCCAGCCTCCTTAGATACAGTTCTGGATTGGGGAAAACCTAACAAAGAGACTCCACTGTGAGCAAAATCATCCCACTGTGAGTGTTTTCTGGTTCGGCATTCTTTTATTGTTTGTATTTGTACTTTTCACTTTTCGTTTTTTGCCTGTATTGATTTCTGGTTCGAGTTTTTTTCAGGGTCTAATTAAGACTGGGTTGTTAAGAACTGCGAAGGAGAAGTTGCTTAAGAGGAACATGGATCTTAAGATGGGTGTGAATATTATGAGAAAGTACCCTTAATCTTCAGAATCTGAGCCGGAATTTGATTCTGAAGACGAATATGAATCCGAAGTGGAGTCCAGTTCTGGTGGATCAAGCCCAGAAATGGATTCAGAAAATACAATGTCAGAAGAGCTGGTAGAGAGAAGGGTGTTGCCAAATCCAACTCCAGCTCAACAAAAAAGAAGAAGCAAAAAAAATCAAGACTCAAATGCTACTGGGTAAGAAATTCCGGTTCATCCTGATTCTTTTTATTTATTTATTTATGAAATTCCGGTTCACCCTCATCCTTTTTGTTAATTTGACTAGCGGACTGAGAAGTGAGGATCGTCCCCTTGTGGAGAGTGCTCTGGGCAAAAGAAAACAACCAGACAGAGCTACCAAGTCCAAAAACCCTAATCAGGGTAAACCACTTTCTCCAAGGCCACAAGCCCACCCTCAGCCTCAACGAGATAGGGCCACCGAGAAAGCAAGGAAACCAACTCATGATGATCGAGTTGAATGTGCCAGTGGAAAGTAAGTACATTTTTATTTTACTTTTCATCGTATTTCGTTTTTCGGTTCAGTTGTTTGATAATGATCGTTTCAAGCCTAAACAACCACCTCGTCCTCTTCCTAATCCTCAGCCACAACCTCAACCTCAACCTCGTTCTCATCCTCAACCACACCCTCAGCATCAACATCAAACTGAGGGTGATCGGGTTCCAATTGCTGATGCTAAGTAAGCCACTTATTTCACATTAATTTATATTTTGCATTACATTCCATATTCCGGTTCGTTTATTTATTGGTGATCATTTCAGTGCTGAAAAAATGCCTCAGACTCATCCATCCCCTCAGCCTCATCCAGAAAGAACCCCCCAATGACAATACCAACGCAGAAACACCAGCTATTGATGAGTAAGCAACAATCATTTGTTGAAATTATATCTTATATTCCGGTTCGGGTGTTTGACATTATCCGTTTCAGGCATCAACCACAACCTCAGCCTCAACCTCGTCCTCATCCTCAACCTCACCCTCAGCATCAACATGAACATGAGGGTGATCGGGTTCCAATTGCTGATGCTCAGTAAGCCACCTATTTCACATTAATTTTATTTTGCATTACATTCCATATTCCGGTTCGTTTATTTATTGGTGATCATTTCAGTGCTGAAAAAACGCCTCAGACTCATCCATCCCCTCAGCCTCATCCAAAAAGAACCCCCAATGACAACACCAACGCAGAAACCCCAGCTATTGATGAGTAAGCAACAATCATGTGTTGATATTATATCTTATATTCCGGTTCGGGTGTTTGACATTATCCGTTTCAGGCCTCAACCACAACCTCCCGAACCTCAGCAACAACCTCCACCCCCACAATATGAAGACCTGATTGATATCTCTTTAAGTTCGGAGGATGAGAATCAATCCCCACCACCCCAATTGAAGATTCCCAAAATCGAAGTGGCCGAAGAAGTCCAACCCTAACAATCCCAAACCGTCGTTGAAGTAGTGTAAGTATTTGTATTATTTTATGAATATACTTAACATTGTTTCCGGTTCGCATGTGTGGTCTTATTCCGGTTCAACTACAATTGTTGACATTATTTTCCATATGCAGGAATCTCTTGCCCACTCAAGAAGTTATAGATCTGTCTTCCAGTCCAGAAGAGGATCGACAGCAACCCATTGTTCCGAAAAAAGAGCAAGATGTTGAGACTTCTCCACGTTCCCGGATCATATCTTCTGTCCTGGTGAGCATTAGACGCGATCATCAAACACTCGAGCCTCCATCATTTGATTTGGGAGTAGAACCACCTCTGCTGACACCCCAAACAATGGACGCCATTGACGATATTGATGACCAGCTGAAGAAAAATCCAGAACTACTCAGGACACCAGACCCTTTGGGAACTTTTGACATTCTTGCTGATATGGAAAAAGGGTTGCTATTTGGGGCACAATCCCAAAGGGGGATAATGAGTGGCTCCCTGTGTTCAAACTCAAGGGGGACAAACATCTAGAAGCAATTAGATATCAATTCAAGTCGATGGCACCAACAAAATACGTTGATATCCAAGTGGTCAGCATCATGTGCCACATCCTGAACAGGACACCTGGGGAGAGATATCAGAATTTAATCTACTGTGTTACCCCAGAAATATTGGTAAGAATATTAAATTTATTATTCTTCATGAAATATGATTCTCCTTTACTAACCTTTCCGGTTCGGGTGTATCGTGCAGCAAAGAATGTTTGAGAAGTATCAACACAAGTGGCGGGATGCCAAGACAAGGAAGCCACATGAGATGAGCACGCTGCTGAATATTGATGAGTACTTGAGCTTTCTGGAGAAGGATAGATTGCTGGGCCGTAGATTTGTAAGTATTTTCCAGTTCGTGATGTTATATTTTTCCGGTTCGTATGTGTAATATAATTGAAAAATGTTTTTTTGTTTACAATGCAGCTGTTTGCTCTCATTTTGTGTAATGAACACTGGTGGCTATACGTTCTGGATGTGGAGAGGAAGCATCTCTTTGTCTTGGACTCCAAGAATGTGGTGTCGCCTACACCAGAAAGAACTGAGATGGGAAAATTTGCTGTAAGTCAATTACAAATTCCGGTTCGAGCCGTATTATTTTTTCTTTTCATGTTTACATTCGTTTCCGGTTCGGCTTCATAATCATTTTTTTTCCTTTTTTGTTTGGTTACAGAGCAACATATTGGATCAGCTCCTGACATGGGCAGGCAGGGGTTCTATGTTCAAGAAAGGGCACACTTGTTTGATGTCAATGTACATCAACATCCCTCAGCAGCCAAACGATTATGATTGTGCAATTTTTGTGATGAAATGGATGGAGGAGCTAGATCCAACAATTCTCAGAGATTGCCATGCCGGAACTCGGGAGCACAACATACCACCCTGGAACTCAGTAAGCCACCTTATCTTTAAAAAAATTGGTTTCAATTCTATGTTTGTCTGTGTTATTATATCTAACTACTTCTTGTTTAAAATTGTAGGCTGAGCTTGAAAAATTCAGGGAAAAAATAGTTTCAAATATACTATTGAGCCCTGAAAATGGTATGAGGATGGATGGGGTGACGGAAGTCAACGAAATCCGTCTAATCAAGCCTGCCGCAGCTCTTAGAAGCCCCTTCACTCAATTAGACTCGGTTGATTTGAAAACTAACTGATTCGACCTTGGACAAATTATTTATTCTTGTAAATTCTGTAAATACTTATCCCTTTTTTTATTTTTTCTTCCATTCAGTCCCATAATTATATCAAAAAAAAAGTGGAACGCTTTATACAAATTATTTAGTCGAACCGGGTATCTTGATATGGCGAACCGGAATATAAAATTATGATTATGAAGCCTTATACGAAAATAATATGAAAATAGAATGAGAAAGTATTTAACAAACATGTTCATATCCTGGCAAAAGCATGTTCTTAAACATCCATTGAATGAAAAAGTCGAACCGGAAATATGATAACCTGCCAAACCGGAATTATTTCATACAGACATCCTTCCTTTTCTTCATCTTTGATGCAATAAGTTTCTCCAACATTGAACCCAACATTTTCTTAGGCCGTCCTCTAGCCCTTACGTGTGATGGGCTTTGCAAGTCATTCATCCCAAATATGGTTCCATTTTCATGTGTTATAGTAACATCTCCATTTTTTTTCTTTGTATTCTTTAATCTCATCCTCAATCTTATCATAACCTCGATTGACAATGGATGTCAACAATGGACATCTTGAAGCAACCTCACAGTGGATTTTTGCCCTAGATAACAACCCATCATAAATCTTATCTCTTGGATCCATCAATGGTTGATCAAAGCTGCTCTTGATGCTCGAATGCCTCCTATTTACTAAACCATTCTTACACCATCTTTCTAGAATGTAAATTGATGAAATATAATCAACCCTCTCATAACTGAGCACCACCAACGAATGACGACAAACTATGCCTCTAGATTCAAAGAGTAAGCAATCACATTTCAATTTCTCTTCAAATGAGTCGTATGTAACATCAAAAATCGTGCTCCTACCAACTGAAATCTCCTCTTCAACTTCATATACAACAAAGTTTCAAATGCACTCCTTAAATGTACCAACACAGTTAACCTTTTCCCTAAACTGTTGTTGTACTTCCCTGAATTTGGCATTTGTGTAAACTTTCTGAAATTGGACTTCAATACCTGAATTAGTTGCACAAGGAACAGTGGTATGACAATCTCCAGCATCAGCTTCCCTTTCTTTTTGTTCTTTGCTGCCTA
>JASCZI010271903.1:86214-97457 GCA_036250425.1 Stylosanthes scabra
CGTCCATTTCCCCTCTCGGTTGCATGTTATGAGTTGGTTAATTGCTTCCTTAGTACACTTACTTCTATTTGTGTTCCTTATTTTCGTAGAGAATCCTGCACGTTTGGCGTATTCTTTGTAAAACAACCCAGCTTCCTCAAGTGTTTCAAAAGTCATTCCAACCTTCGGAATATACTCCTCGTCAACATCACAAACAAACTGCAAAATGGAAACACATGTTACATAGTCGAACCGGAAATTGGTCTCACAACGAATGAAATTTTATGTGGACGAACATACTAACCTGCTCCGTTGTTTCTAAACCACCTTCAGCATCATCATTTGTTTTCATTTTGATGAAAATGTTTAGTGACAAAAATAAACGAAATGAAGAAGAATGTAAAAGAAAAGAAACAAATGAACAAACAAATAAAACTCTATTGACATAGGCAATAAACGGCGTGTTAAGGAAGTTAGCGTCTTTGCCTCACTTTTAACGTTTTTCAAAAAAGCTGAGGGGCGCGTCCGTGAAACAGCACTTGGTTGGGCTTGGTTGCAAAAAGACTTGGTTGTGTAGGTTTTTTGTTTTTATAAATCTTTCTTATAATATATATTTCACAAATATGAAATATTTAAACAAAATAATTTTATCATCATGTCTCTCTTTTATTTATGTATTAAATTCATTCAATTTGTTAAGTTAAATTATTATTAGATTAAAATTTTTTGCGATTTTTATAAAATATAAATTACACTTTTTGTTATAAATTTTTTTCATAAATATATAAATAATTTAAAATTAAATCTAAACATAAGCTATTTTATTATGGATTTTAATCTTATGTTCCTATTTCATAAAAAAAATTATAATTCATATATATATATATATATATAATCTACATATTATATATGTAGTATAACACATACATATATACAAATATAAAATTTTAAAAAAAATTGAGGAAATTGAGGAAAAGACACCTCACCCATTCCATTAAGTTTATAGGTGTGCTTTTATATATTATAATAATATAATAATAATTAATATAGATTGATCCCATATGATTTTCTAAAATGCATCTTAAATAAATATATTTCTGCATTCAATTCAATATCACTTTCATATATCAAAACTTTTCCACGGCAAAGATATTGATATAATCATAAATAAGTGTTTAATTATTTTTAAATTAAAATAGTAAAAAATATATATTACTTTACAAATATTTTCGAAAAAATTTTTATGATCTTTATCCTATGGGTATAAGTAGTTATCTTAGATCGACTCTTTCGATCCAATATAATGTAATTTGTTCCATTTGGTTTGGATAATGGGATCAAATAAGTAAAATTCAATTAAATTCAATCAAACATTGGATTTTTTTTTATGGGCTAAAGTCTCACTACTCAACCCATCCTAAAACCCACTCCTCCCTTAATTCATAGGTTCTTTTTAATTTACCAGCTAGGAATGGAATCTAGTGTGACTTCCTTTAAAGACAAAGAGCTTTGTTATTGAAACACATCTCCCAACCACACATTGGATTTGATTTTCAAATTTCAGTATTCACCCAAACTATTTGTGTTTGGTTTAATGTTCCATCTAACAAACGTACATTTAATCTGCTCAAACTATGTTCCTATTTATTCAGCTTCTTTTTTCTTCCTTTACATCAACGTTAAACATTCTTTAAACGTGCGTTTTTCAAAAGCAACACTGACTTGTTTCAGCGTTTTATTTGAAACGGCATTGAAAATTTATGGCATACCAATTTATTTTCTACCAACTATACCCTTCTTCATATTCTTTTCTCTAAAAAGAACTTTTCCATGAAATCTCAAATAAGATTAATTTTTATGTTATTATCAAATTTATATTCCAAATAAAATGAATAATTTTTATTTTAATTTTCATCCATATACTTATATTTATCAATTATTCTATATACATCTATCAACGTTCGTTTGCAAATATTAATCCAAAGACACACTGTCCAGTGGACCCTTTTTATTGAGAAAGTCTTGACAATCAATATTATTTTTTATCAATAGCTAAGCCAACAACATTTTGAGTGTTAGGTACCAGACAAATAAAACAGCAAAATTATATAAATGAAAAATTAAGAATCTGTTTATTATATGTGAATAACTGAATGACTTTCTTTGAGAATATTTACAACTTCTCTCTATTACAAGGAGATTACAATAACACTCTCTTTTGACAAAAGGACAATATACCTCTCTCTGTACATGTAGAAGAAAACCTCTCAAAGAAAATACTCTCTATACAACTCCACACTTATTACTCTTGTTGAAATGAACTATTGAAATGAACTAAACAAAAACTCAATTTATAGCTGAGTCTATTGGGTATGAACCATCCACCAATTAGAGGTATATAATTCCTCTCATTTTCAACCACTGGAATTCTATGATTATAAACTAGGAATGATTATTACCTTTCATTTATTTAGTTATTATTTATTTATTTATTTTCTAAAATTAGCCTTACTAATTTTCACAATCTCCTACTTAAAGTTAATTTTCAAAATTTCTGTTGCTCATGAATTCAATAGGTCATATGAGGATCTACACCATTCAAACTTTCCAGTGTTGATTGGTTTTGTCATGGCATCTGCTAGGTTATCTTTAGTGTGAATCTTCTGCATATCAACACTCCATTCCTCTACTACTTCCCAAACAAAATGATATTGTTCTCCAATGTGTTTTGTTCTTGAATGAAAGGTAGGATTCCTTGAAATGTGCAAGGCACTCTGACTGTTGCAATACACAAGAATCTTCTGATGTTTGTGCCCGAGTTCCTCCATTAACCTTTGGATCCAAATAGCTTACTTGCATGCTTGTGTAGCTGCCATATATTCAGCTTCTGTAGTAGATAGAGCTATGACAGTCTGTAACTTAAATAGCCAGCTCACAGCTCCTCCTGCAAGTGTGAACACATAGCTTGTAGTAGATTTTTGTTTATCAAGATCTCCTGCAAAGTCTGAATCAACATATTCCTTGACAATAAGCTCTTATCCTCCAAAACATAATGCAACATTCGAGATCCCTTTAATGTATCTTAGGATCCTCTTAACAGCATTCCAATGCTCTTTACCCGAATTTGCCATAAATTGACTAACCATCGCAACTGCTTGAGCAATATCTGACCTTGTACAGATCATGCCATACATAAGACTTCCCACCGCTGATGCATACGTTACTCGAGACATTTCCATCCTCTCTGCTTCATTACTAAGGCACATATTTGAGGATAATTTAAAATGCATAGGAAGTGGGGTTGAAATTGGCTTACATTCTTGCATGTTGAAGCGTTGCAAGATTTTTCTCAAATAATTCTTTTAAGATAGCCAAATCTTCCTATCCTTCTTGTCTCGGTGGATTTGCATCCCTAAAATCTTATTTGCCGGTCCTAAGTCTTTCATATCAAACTCCCTAGCCAAATGTGCCTTCAATTCTTAGATTTGATCTTTGTTGGGGCCTACCACCAACATGTCATCCACATACAACAGCAAAATGATGAAATCATTATCACCAAACCTCTTGTAATAGGTACAATGGTCTGAACTAAGTCTGTTGTATCCAAGGCTAATAATGAAGGAATCGAATCTCTTGTACCAACACCTTGGTGCTTGCTTTAAACCGTACAGAGATTTGGTTAACCTGCAAACCAAGTTTTCTTTTCCTGGTTCTTCAAAACCTTCTGGTTGGAGCATATAAATTTCTTCTTCAAGTTCTCCATGAAGAAAAACAGTCTTTACACCTGGTTGCTCTAAATGTAAATCAAATGCAGCACACATAGCCAAAACTACTCTGATAGAAGTTAGTCTCAACACTGAAGAAAATATTTCGTTAAAGTCAACACCTTCTTTCTGAGCATATCCTTTAACAACCAATCTTGCATGATAACGTTCCACTTAATCATTACTATCTCGCTTGATCTTGTAAACCCATTTGTCTTTCTCCATTGTTGTCATCCACATAAAAGCATCTGGATTACACATAGCCTTCACAAAAGTTGTTGGCTCTCCATCTTCTGTTAGAAGACAATACGCATTGTGGCTTGTCATAACATAATTTGAGTACCATGATGGTGCTCGTCTCTGTCGAGTGGATCAACGAAGTACTATGTCATTGACCTCAGCTGGTTCTTGTTCTTGTTCTTCGTGCTCTAGTTCTGCTTCAGAAATATAATTTTTTCTACAGTTCTTATCTATTTGAACAACAACTACCTCCTTAATACTGCTGACATTTTATGGTTCCTTTTGTGATTTATTTTCTGCAGATATCACATCTCTGCTGACAACTACCTTGCGGGCAGTGAGATCCCACAAGCGATACCCCTTTACTCAATCAGCATAACTCAAGAAGATACATTTCCTAGACTTCGGGTCTAGCTTTGTTCTTTCTTGGGAATTGTACATCACGTACATAGGATAACCAAATATATGTAATGAATAATAATTAGGCAGCGTACCTTGCCACATCTCCATTGGTGTCTTCAACCCAATTGCTGTTGATGGCGACCGATTTATCACATAATAGGCGATTTTAACAGCTTCTGCCCAAAAGGACTTGGCTAAACCTGCAGTTCGCAACATAGCTCGTGCTCTTTCAGGAGTGTCCTATTCATCCGCTCTACTACTCCATTTTGCTGAGGTATATATGCAACTGTGAATTGTCACTGGATACCTGCATGCTTGCAAAATGTTAGAAAATCACCATCTACATATTCTCCTCAATTATTTGTCCTCAAACACTTGATCTTCTTTCCCGATTCAAGTTCTACCTTTGCTTTGAATTTCTTAAATATCACAAACACATCTGACTTCTTCTTGATTGGATACACCCATAACCTTCTAGAGTAATCATCAATAAATGAAGCAACTGATGCCTCTGCCTCTTGCAAGGTATCTCCCATAAGCATGTATAAATTCGCTGCAATCTTTTCTGCTTTTATTATCACAAGAGCTCCTTTGACAACTTTCAAGATCCCACTTTCGACATGGGTCTTGCAACCAAGTTCATCTAGTTGTCCAATTGACAACAAATTCTTCTTCAAGCCTTTCACGTGTCTTACCCCTTGAAGTGAACAAATAGAACCATCAAACATTTTTATTTTAACAGTACCGATCACAACAATTTCTAAGGCATGATCATTTCCCATGAACACAGATCCGTTTAAGACAAGTTCATAAGTACAAAACCAATCACGATGTGGAATCATGTGCCAGGTTGCTCCTGCATCTACAATGCAAACATCTGTGAGCTGCTTGCCGCCTTTAGAACCAATTGTTGCTTCGTCATATAGTATTTTTCCATCATTAGAGGTACTCGCAACACATCCTTGAGAACTTGATCCTTTTGGAACATTCTCTATACTCTTCTTGTTCCGACAAACTTTCTTGAAGTGCCCTCTCTTGCCACAATTGTAGCATTTGAATTGCCTCCTTTATTGTGACTTTGGTCTACTTTGGCTCCCACTGGAACTATGCTCCATTGATTTCCCTCTTGTCATCAACAATGACTCTGCTTGCTTTGAACTTTCTAATCTATATTCCTTATTCTTGTGCCTAGATTCTTCTTCAAGAACAGCAGCAGCCATGTCATCAAAAGAAAGATAATCAGTCAAAACATTGTTAGTCAAGTTGATGATGAGCTAATCATATGAATTTGGTAGACTTTGAATTAGGAGCTCCGCACGTTCATTTTTTGCTATGTTGCATTCCAACAATGAGAATTGGAAAAATAACGTATTTAGATTGTTGATGTGATCCATTGCCGATGTGGATTCACTCATTCGAAAAGTATAAAGTCTCCTCTTCAAGAATATCTTGTTGTGAAGTAACTTAGCTTCATATAATTTGGTGAGAGCATCCCAAATTTTCTTTGCTGTCTTTTTCTCTCCTACACTTGATAAGACTGAATCAGCTAGTGTCAAGTGTAAGTTTGCAACTACATTATTGTCCATCTCCTTCCATTTTTCATCTGTAAAATTTCCTCATAATTGCTTTTATCTTCAAATTTCATACGGAAAAATTACTCCCACTGAATTTTAGAATCTCAAATTTTGCTGCCATTTTTAATATACGGTAACTCACAGCGGAACAAATTAGTTATCAATAACCTTTGGCTCTGATACCACTGTTAGGTACCAGACAAATGAAACAGCAAAATTATAGAGATGAAAAATTAAGAATCTGTCTATTATATGTGAACAACTAAATGACTTTCTTTGAGAATATTTACAACTTCTCTCTATTACAATGAGATTACAATAACACTCTCTCTTGATACAAGGAGAATACACATCTCTCTGTACATGTGGGAGAAAATCTCTTAAAGAAAATACTCTCTATGCAACTCAACACCTATTGCTTTTGTTGAAATGAACTAATTGAAATGAACTAAAGAAAAACTCAATTTATAGCTAAGTCTATTGGATATGAACAATCTGTTAATTAGAGGTATATAATTCCTCCCATTTTCAACCACTAGAATTCTATGGTTATAAACTAGGAAAGATTATTACCTTTCATTTATTTTATTTATTTATTTTCTAAAATTAGCTTTACTAATTTTCACATTGAGAAGGCTATAAATAATGGATTATCCAAACACAATTAAGTAATCGTTTAAATAGAATAAGTGATCATTCAAACAAAAATAAGTAATCATTTAAATAGAAGTAATTGACCAATCATTCGGAATATTTATTATTCAAACTAAAAAAATATTGTGGAAGTTATCACTTTGAAAAACAAGAGGAACATAAACAGTGGAAGAAGATGAAGGAGGAAGGAACAACCGAACAACGATGACGCCGACAGAATAATGAAGTGTCGCCGCCACTGTTGAGCTGGGGAGAAAGAGTACACGAAGCTGCCTGTTTCTATGGTGATCTTTCCTCCTCTTATCGAAGCCTCTAGTCACCACTGCAAGTCATTACTGGTAGAGGAGTGAGAGAGATAAAGATGTTGCGAGCAAAGCCCACCAGTAGCGCCGCCGTTAGGGATTCGCCACAGGACAAGGAATTACCATCAATGGGTTGGTGAAGAGCTGAAGATGTTGATGCTGTTGATAATGAGAAGAAGGAGAATAAGATGAGGAAGTTCTATAAAACCTTTTCAGCAGCAATGTTGTTATTATTATTCCATGTTGAATAAGCATCCATTGTTGGAGAAGAAGCAAAAGATCCGAACTTATAATTCATGAGTCCGCAAAGATGATGCTGGCTTTCGAGGAGGGAAACGTGAACCATGGCTCAGTGAAGGTTTTGTCGTTCGACATATTGTCTCTCTCTTGTGTGTGTTTTGTTTTTCTCGCTATTATTATTATTTATTAGTTTTTAATTTATTATTGATTACTGTTGTTTAGATAATTGTTAGTAACGTAGTATAATTATTTTTTTTATCTTTTATGTTATATCATATACTATCTACGACTAAAGCCAAGTATTTTTTTTTTCATTATTATAGTCTAATTTATGGAATTTTCTATAAATCTAAGACTAATTAATTATATTAAGGTTGCATTTCAAGTGATTCTGAAATCTCAATAACTTTAGTAACTTTAATTGTGTTAAGATAGTAGATAATAAAACTTTTGGTCTATGCTATGTGTACACCAAAATCAGTCACTGTATTTATACGTATACAAATTTAGAAATATAAAAAATAAAATTTTAATCACATTCTCACGAAAAGCCAAAAAAGAAGCACGCGTTATTAATGTTTGAACAAAAAAGAGCGTAGAAGCGTAGTAACAGAGCAACTAATAAAAGTCACCATAGTTTTCAGTGAACTCATATGGGAAGCACCTTTTCTTTCTTATTTCATTTTTTTCTTTTTCTTTCTTTTTGGCTAATTTTCTTTCTTTTGATCTTTTCTTTACTTCAACAGGAAATAAAATAAAAATAAAATAAAATAATGTATCTTTATCATTGGTGATTATAATATGAGTTTAGTATCGAACTTTTATTTTGATTATTGAATTTGATTATTACTATAAATATATTTTTATAATCAAATTTTATATTATAATTTAGAACATATTTAATTATATTTAATTATAGCAGGAGTTTGAATTTTGATTTGAATTGTTAACTTTGATTATTATATTGATAGTGATTGATTATAATTGGATTTTATACTATAATTTAAAACGTGTCGATTATAATAGAAAAAGAATTTTCTTTTAGAAATTTGGATTGATAATTTAATTATTACCTTAAACACGTTTGAGTATAATTAAATTTTTTGTTATGATTTGAAATATGTTTGATTATAGGAATTTAATTATAATCGGATGTTGTACTATGATTTGGAAATTGTAATAGAAAAAGAAAAACAAATTTTTTAAAAATTTGGATGATTAAGTTTGATTATTATATTAAGTGTGTTTGATTATAACTAAATGTTGTATTATAAGTTGGAATGTGTTTGATTATAATACGAAATAAATACAAATTTTCTTAAGTATTTGATTATTAGAGAATTGGATTTTAATTTGGATTATTAAGATTGATTATTATTTTAAGTGTGTTTGATTATAATTAAATTTCAAATAATTCTACGGAACCAACGTTAGGGAGTCAATGAGTATATTTAAGAAAATAATGAATGGTAAAAAGGAAAAGAGAAAAGAAGGAAAAATATTATTGGCTTTCTATTATCTTCTTAATATTGACTATCAAGAGTGAAGACTTTCTCTTAAATTTTATATTACAATTTGAAACATATTTAATTATAATAAAAGAACAAAATTAATAAAAGTTTTCTCAGATTTTAACATGTGAATTGAATTTAACTCATTTTTGTTACGATGCCTTTTATTTTTGTATGCATATTTATCTTCAATTGGAGTGTATAGATAGATAAGGACAATAAAATAATATTTGTATAAAATGTTTGATATTTGAGTGACCGGATAGAATCATGAGCGCGTGAAGCACTATTGCTTTGTTGATTTGTATTGTAAAGAAATACGTCATATGTATAAAAATACGGCGGCTGATTTTGGTGTATAAATAGCATTTTTGAAAGTTTTTTAATCAACATAACCGAAAGAGAGATTCATTGATTCCAACCTACCAATCCAACTTTAATTAGATTGAATTGATTAAAGATTATAACTAAAAAAGTCTAAAGTTTAATCAATTCATTTTTTTCCTTAAATTTTAATCCATTCAAACAATTAAATTTGATTAATTCGGATACAATTAAATTAAATTCGGATACACACATGACACACCTAGAGGAATGACAACGAGAGCGAGCGGAGGTGCTAGTAAAGTACACGCACGCACAAGTTAAAGATGTGGGTTAAAGAGTCCGTAACGGAAGTAGCAAACGGTGTCATTTTCGCGTTTCATGAGGCCCACTCGATCCAAACGTCGTCGTTCCACTCGTCGCTATCATTTTTTAAAAATAAAACAAATTTTCTTTTATTGTTATTCTTACAGACACACCCTCTTCTCTTTAGGCCCAAATTTTCTCGCCGTTTCGCGTCTCTCTCCCAAACTCTTTTTCCTCTTATTTATTTATTTATTTATTTTATTTTATTTTTTCTAACTCTCTCTCTCTCTATCTTCCGTTTCTCTCTCATCCTCGCGACTTGTTCGCACAAAATCTCTGGATTTCTCTTCTTTTCCCAGCGACCGATCTCGATTACTCGAAGAACTCTTCCTTTTCCCTTTCCTTCGCCGATTTTTCCGACTGAAAAGAAAATCGCCACCTAAGCCCTAAAAAGGAAAAAAGAAACACCACACTCATCCCCTTTCTCTCTCGATCGGTTAGGTTTTCTTTTTCTCCTCTGTTGGATTGGATTGGATTGTGTTGTGCAATAGTAGCAGGAAGAAGGAGGGATCTGAGGGGGCTTGATCTAGGGTTTTTTCGATTTCGTCGTTGGTTTCTCTTTACCAGTCCATGCCGATTGTTCGAATCTAGGGTTTCCATATTGCTCTGCTGTGGGGGAAATTAGACCTCGAATTGATGTTTCTTTTCGGGGAGAATTGTGGGATCGATGAAGATGGAGGAATATTATGCATGGGTCCGGTCCTGAAGAGTGGAAACACAGCCGGCACATGTGGCCTGTACCTTCCAACGCCACCGCTGTAGCCCCTGATTCTTCACCGTCTGAATTTATATGCAAAGTATATACATTTATTTCGTGAAATTTTCAATTTTCCACTCGCTTTTGGTGTTCATAGTTCTTTTTCTCCGTATTTTTTTTTTATCTTTATCTTTTCGGTGGTTTTTCAATGAAAAGAGATAAGTATCATTTTAAAAGCCAAAATTTCTAACATTTTTTTTATGTCTGGTTCTATTTTGAGCTATTTGGGTTTTCATTTCTTTAATTCTTTCACGAATTTATCATATCTCGTTATTGGTTTAAAGATTTTCCCTTGGGTTGGGGATTTTGGATCTCAATCTAGATTAGACGCAAATTGTTCTTTTTCCGAATTTTGTTTTTAATAATTGGGGCTAGTAATTGGAAATTGGAAATTAATTGTATTTTCGAGGTGTTGGTAATTTGGGGGTCGGGAATTGTATTTTATGTATGCGCCTCCAGGTTTGGGATTATTAGTCCGTGTGATGTGCCTTTTTATGGAAGTTCTGCGAGTTATGTTAGTTTTTTGTGTGAATTAAATGCTTCCCGTCTTTGGAGAAAAGTACCCAGACATCCGTTTATTCCCATCTTCTTCAGAGCTCTATTCTTCCTGACTTATGATTGTTGGATCGATTATTTGTCTCTGCATTGTGCCCTGATACTATTTTCGGCACTGTTTTTTAGTGACGTGTATATTTCATTGATATATTTTCTGTTCCAAACGATCCCCGAATACAACCAGTTCCTTATTGATTTGTGTTATTGTTTCTGCTTAACATTTTAATACTCTCTCTTTTTTTTTATTTTGATTACACACTTAATTCTGATTACTACCTTATCTTCTTTTTATTTTGTATAATTGTAATAAAATTATTAATTCATGCCATTGTAGGATGGACGCAAGATTCGTGTTGGTGATTGTGCACTTTTCAAGCCACCCCAGGATTCCCCACCTTTCATTGGAATAATTCGCAAGTTAATAGTTAATAAAGAAGAAAGTCCAACTTTACAAGTGAATTGGCTTTATCGGCATGCTGATGTGAAGCTTGCCAAGGGCATATTGGAAGCTGCCCCAAACGAAGTCTTCTACTCCTATCACAAGGATGAAATATCTGCTGCATCATTACTCCATC
>JASCZI010271903.1:105621-115807 GCA_036250425.1 Stylosanthes scabra
TACTTTTCTTCTTCTCTCAGCGGAGGCTCTCTCCTCTCACGCCGCTGTCTTTTCTCTCTCTCTTAACCTATTCTTTCTTTCTTCATGTGGCTTTTATATATGCCACTTCTACTATTATTATAATAATAATAAGTTGGGGGCCCAATTGATTTTGGGGAGCCCACCCAACAAATCCCCCCCTCACCAAATTAAGTAGGGTTAGGCCGCTCCACCAAGCATGTCTTTTCTCTGCATGAATCAAGCTTCACTGCAGATAAACTCTTAGTCATCATATCTGAACCATTGTCGTCAGTATGGATCTTCTCAAGTGCATACTCCTTCATCTCCAACGATTGACGTATCCAGTGATACCTCACCTCTATGTGCTTTGATCTGGAATGAAACATCGGATTCTTGCTGAGATGGATAACACTCTGACTGTCACAAAATAGCACAAACTTCTCTTGATCTATGCCCAACTCCCGTAGGAATTTTCTTCATCCAAAAGAGTTCTTTAGAAGCTTCAACAACAGCAAAGTATTCAGCCTCTGTTGTAAACAAGGCAACACATTTCGGAAGTCGGGATTGCCAAGACACAGCTCCCCCTACAAAAGTCATCATATAACTAGAAGTAGACTTCCTTGAATCAAGATCCCCAGCCAAATCTGCATCTGTGTAACCATCCAACACAAGTTGACCACTCCCAAATCATAAACATACTTTAGAAGTACCATTAACGTATCTGAGAATCTATTTCACTGCTTGCCAGTGATCTTTACCAGGATTAGAGAGATAACGACTAACAACTCCAACTGCATGAGCAATATCCGGCCTTGTGCAAACCATAGCATACATCAAACTGCCAACCGCAGATGCATATGGAATCTTTTTCATTTCTTCTTTTTCCTTCTCACTTGTAGGACATTGCTTTGAGCTCAGCTTGAAATGACTAGCAAGTTGAGTACTGACTGGTTTGGAATTACTCATACTAAACCTCTCTAAAACCTTCTCAATGTACTTCTGCTACGATAACCACAGTTTTCCATTCTTCCTGTCACGAGTAATTCTCATGCCAAGAATCTTCTTTGCAGGACCTAAATCCTTCATAGCAAAGGATTTGTTCAAGTCTTTCTTAAGACTTTCAATCTTCTTTGTGTCATGACCAACAATCAACATATCATCAACATAAAGCAAGAGAAATATAAAATCACCATCAGAGAATTTCTTGACATAAACACAGTGATCAGAAGAGGTCTTACTATACCCATGATGGTCCATAAAGGAATCAAACTTCGCGTACCACTGTCTTGGAGCTTGCTTCAGCCCGTATAAGCTTTTCTTCAACTTGCAAACAAGATGCTCCTTTCCTTTAACCGCGAAACCCTCTGGTTGCTCCATGTAAATTTCTTTGTCTATGTGCCCATGAAGAAATGCAGTCTTCACATCAAACTGCTCAACCTCTAAATTCAAGCTAGCTGCTAACCCAAGCACAACCAAATAGAGGACATCTTCACCACCAGTGAGAAAATCTCTTCAAAGTCAATACATTTCTTCTGTTCAAACCCTTTCACAACCAACCAAGCTTTGTACCTTGGCTGTGAGACATTCTCATCTACTTTCAGCTTGAACACCCATTTATTCTTGAAGACTTTCTTGCCCTTCGGCAACTTCACCAACTCATAGGTATGATTCTCATGCAAGGATTTCATTTCTTCTTGCATGGCTTTCAACCAATCTTCCTTATGCTCATCAAGCAAAGCTTCCTGGTAGCTTTCTGGCTCCTCTGTCTCAGTGTTCATCACATACTCATGAGGAGAGTATCTCTGAGAAGGATTACGCTCTTTAGTAGATCTTCTCAATTGAGGCTCAACTGGTGGTTCTTCTACATCTGGTGGAACTTCTGCATCTGGAACCTCAGGTTGAGGTGTAGGATCATCACTATCATTATCAACTTGTACATCTCCCCCATCAACAGGAGGAGAACTAGTGGAATAACTAGGCTCATCATCAACACAACGTCTAACTGTTGTTGTTGGCTTATCTGTCTTCTCAAAATCTTCAATAGTTTGGTCTTCAAGAAAAATCACATCTCGGCTTCTAATGATTTTCTTGCTCTTAGGATCCCATAACCTGTAACCAAAGTCTTTATGACCATAACACATGAAGATACACTGCCTTGACTTCCCATCAAGTTTGGATCTTTCATCTCTTGGAATGCGAACAAAAGCTCTGCAGCCGAACACTCTCAAGTGACTGTAAGAAACATCTTTCTCTCTCCAGACTTTCTTTGGAACATCACAACCTAGTGGAACTGAGGGACAAAGATTGATCAAATCTACTGCAGTCCTCATTGCTTCACCCCAAAAGGATTTTGGCAACTTTGCATGAGAGAGCATACACCTTACTCTATCATTGATAGTACGATTCATTCTCTCTGCAACTCCATTATGCTGAGAAGTCTTAGGAACCGTCTTCTCAAGCTTAATGCCATGCCCTTTGCAATACTCTTCAAACGGACCTCTGTATTCACCACCATTATCTGCTCGGACACATTTCAACTTCTTTCCTGTTTCTCTTTCAACACTTGCATGAAAGTATTTGAAGACATCGAACACCTGGTCTTTAGATTTCAAAACAAAAGCCCACACTTTTCGAGAATAGTCATCAATAAAAGTAACAAAATATGGTGCACCTCCTAGTGTCTTAGCATCCATAGTGCAAACATCAGTGTGAACTAAATCTAGAACATGTGATCTCCTATGAGGTCCAGAACTATGAAATGATACTCTAGCATGCTTTCCAACAAAACAATGAGTGCAAGTATTTAAAGTTGTACCTTTCACTGGAAGTGAGTGTCACTTGGCTAATACGTTGAGTCCTTTCTCAGTCATGTGGCCAAGACGCATATGCCATAAATCAGAAGAGGGATCATTAGCTACATTCACCTCTTCTTTACACAACTTTGCTTGCAATTTGTAAAGAGTAGAGTGAGTATTGTCTTCTTTAGCAACAATGAGAGCCCCTTTGGTAATCTTGCATTTTTCACCACCAAAGGAAGTGCAATACCCTTCTTGGTCCAATGCCTTCACTGAAATCAGATTGAACCGTATATCTGGCGCATGCCTAACATTCTTCAACAACAACTTGTATCCCAAGTTGGTCTCAAGCCACAAATCTCTCATACCAATGATGTCACACATCCCTTTGTCTCCCAATTTAATCTTGTCAAAATTTCCAGCAGTATACGAAGTGAAAAATTCACGCCTCGGAGTGACATGACATGAGGCATCAGAATCCATAATCCAAGTGGAATCATCACAGACAAGATTAACATAATTTTCATCATAAGTGATAAGAACATCATCATAAGCAATAGCAGCAGTTTCATTATCACTTTCTTTACCTTTGTCTTCATGTCTTTCCCTTGATTGTTCTCTTTTCAGGAACCTACAATTCCTCTTAATATGCCCTGGCTTGCCACAATGATGACAAGTGAAAGTGAACTCTTTCCTTGGTGGCTTGGACTTTCCTCTTGATTTGCCTCGGCTCTCTGACCTGTCAGTACTGTGAGGTCTTCTAGATTGACTTCTCCCCCGTGACTCTGAAACAAGTGCTTCTGACTGGGAGGAGGTATTGATCAAACCCCGCTCTTTTCTTCTGGCTTCTTCATTCAACATGCTCTCTTTTACCATTGACAACGTCAACTTCTCTTTTGGAGCTAAGTTAGTCAGTGTCACAACCAGTACTTCCCAACTATCATGTAGAGAACTAAGCAACAACAAGGCTTGCAACTCATCACTCAAAGTGATCTCATTATTTGTCAACTGATTCACAGTTTCCTGAAAGATGCTCAAGTGCTCCGGCATTGATTTTCCTTCAGTGTATTTCATATTAACCAACTTTCTAATTAAGAAAGCTTTGTTCTGCACATTCTTCTGCTCATATAACTCCTTCAGTTTGTTCCACATCTTCTGGGCATTAGTTTCAGTGTCAACATGTGGATACACACTGAGATCAAGTCATTGCCTAATCAAAGCAACTGCTTTCCGGTGCAACTTCTTCCATTCAACATCAGATTTAGTACCTTTGGCTTTATCTCCCTCAATAGGATCATACAAGTCCTTGCTATACAACATATCTTCCATGAGAGTTTTCCAAATAGAGTAATTTTTGGAATCCAATTTGACCATATTTGGCCTATGCATATTTTCTTCCTCCATTTAATCAGCACAGAATAAATAACCAAAGCTCTTGATACCACTTTATTGGGAAAAATTCAGGTTCAAATCAGAACCACAGCGGAAGCACCAAAATATTTTCCCACAACTTGTGCAATTAAATAGGCAACACCAAAGATATTCCAAATAGCAGATAATATGCAGAAAATTAATAACAGGAGACACAAGCAATTTTTATCGTGGGAAAACCCCCAAAAGAGGGACAAAAAACCCACGAGACCTAGTCCAGTAAAATTTTCCACTATCAATAATAATGGGTACACAATCAGTCCTCCTAGTAGCACTAGAGTATCTCAACAATCAACAGAATACATCATCACAACGGATGGAATCAACATAAACTCTCCACAAAGTGGATATATCAAATCAGATATAAGAGAATGTAATAACACTAGCAAGTTATATCCTAATGTTCAACACTACACCAGGAATAACATACTGAAATCTCATAAGAAATGGAGCAAGTTTACCAAGTCAAGATGTGCACTTTGGAATCGCCCTTTTCCCACTTTTCTTCTTCTCTCGGCGGAGGCTCTCTCCTCTCACGCCGCCGTCTTTTCTCTCTCTCTTAACCTATGCTTTCTTTCTTCATGTGGCTTTTATATATGTCACTTCTACTATTATTATAATAATAATAAGTTGGGGGCCAATTGATTTTGGGGAGCCCACCTAACACTTAGCAATATTTATAAACAACTTACCTAACTTCATAAAAATAATAACAAGAAGTGAACCCTACAAAATTCCATAGAAAACAAACACCCTACTCTAAATTAATCGAAATTAAACTTTGGTGTAAATACTTATACAGATAAAATTAATTCCAATAGCCTAAACCTATATTTAAAATATATCATAATAAGTAATAATTTAAAAAATCTTAAATTCACATTAACCTGGAAGAAGGAGGGTTCAGTGGCAAGTGTAGCAGAAGCGGCAGTTCGGGTGGCTGAGAAGCAAAAAACAACGATGGTGGTTAGGGGTTAAGTTTTCTTATTAGAAGATTGTTGTAATAAAACAAAGAAAAAAATGTGTGTTACGTTGGGGCTGGGGAGATGCGCTTTTGACAAGGAGGTCGACAATGCGGCGAGGATGGCGGTGGAAACACGTCACGGTGAGAAAACTTTAATGTTAAGTGTGGATATTTGAGTAAAAAAGTTATTAAAATTTCAGTCTCAGTCCCCATAAATTCCAGTCCCCTTAGTTTTCACTTCCTAGAGGTACTGAAAATACTGTAATTTAGAGTCTGAGATTGAAAATTTAGAGTCTCAGCCCCAGTTCCAGCTACCAAATGTACCCTTAGAACTTTGACCTAAGCCTCTAACCCTAATGTTGACCCAGCTCATCTCCTGGTCGTGGCCAACCGTTGTTCGACCATTGTCTCATCGTACCAGCGTAACCTAAACCACGTGTTTTCAATACGATTGAAGGCACTGTTGCGTCACGTCTTCACATCCCCGCTTGGAGGTCCATCTGTCGTCCCGCCTCGCCGTTGTCCATGCACCTCCAATGTTTATCTTAGCTCTCTTTGTAACTCTGCTCATCAAAGGTAAGTTACTAGCTGATTTTTCACTTTTTTCCTATTTTATCTTTTTTCTTTTGAAAAATCAAATTGTGAGTGGTTTAGTTAAATGATTACGGAATTAGTTTTGATTTTTGAAAGTACTACTATCTACTTTAATTAATTTTGCTTCAGACTAATTGATTTTTGCTTTTGGTTATTTACGTTTTCTTGTTTAGTTAACATCATACCTAAATTGGTGTTATAATATTAATATAGTAAAGTTAGGCAACAAACACAGTACTAATCAACAATAGCCAATAAATGTTGAACATTAAAAATGATTATTTAGAAATACTAAAATTGTTTATAAAAGATCATAAAATTTGATTATCCCAAAACACTGAAACTGATCATCAAAAATAATAAAATTCATCATCTAAAATTAGTTAAGCAACAACAACAACTAGATGAGGGAGAAGAAGAGGAAAAAGACAACCGCATTCCTCATGTATGCCGTCAGCATCTTCCACGCGGCGCCATCAAGTTCCCCATATATAACATCCACTTCTTTCCCGCCAACGCTTCTAGAACACTCTTGTTCAACGTCGTCCAGATGCTAGCCTTTAAGGAGGGTCCACGACGTTTGAATATTTGCACCATGGTTGTGGACGTTGGAGGAGAAAAGATACCTTCTACACCGCTAACAAAAAATTGAAGTTTCTTGAAGCTATGGCAGTGGTGATGGTGCTGCAGTGGTGCTATGGAGGAGAGAAAAGATATACCTTTGGTCTTCAATGACGGCGTTGAAATTGATGTCCGCAGAGGCGCGATGAAACCTATGATGTGGGACGCCGTATTAGCATGAGGACGAACTAGAACGTGAGTTAATACAATAGGGTAGATGGTGGAGGTTAGGGAAAAGGAAGAAAAATGAGAAAGAAGAGGGATGGTGATTATTGGACACAAAGAGTTTTTATTTTTGTTTTTATATTTATTTTATATATTATTTTATTGTAATATGGTTATTACTGTTGAACCTTAGTTGAACTGGTTGAACATGTGAACCAATAATTTAATAGCTTGAGCGATTTGATGACTAATTCAATTTTCAAAACCCTAATAAATACTAACCTTATATCATAAAAAATGACTAACTTTAAACAAGAATTAATATGCAAATTGGTCCTCAAAGAATTTTAAATCGAACACTTTAGTCTCTTAGGTAGCATTTGTGAGAGAGACTGAGACTAAGAGATTGAGACTGGAAGACTGAGACTGAGAAATTGGGACTGAATTAAGTTTGTTATTGTGTTTGGTTTAAAATTTACTAGGAAACAGAGACTAAGATATAAAGATTAAATTAAGTTGATGGAAGAATAATAAATGTTAGTAATATAAATTTTAATATTAAATGAGGGACCCTCATTGAGGGTATTTGAATAAATTCTTTTTTAAAAAAATTTTAGTTTCAGTTCCTAATTCCAGTCTCCTAGTCTCCCTTGTCTAATATATGCGTATTAAAAATTTGTTTGAAAGTAATAAAGAAATGATTCTATACAACAAGATAATTCTTTAAGGCTTTTAATTAATGAATAAAAATTAGTTAACATAAAATGTCCAATAAAAAACTTTTGATTTTTCATAGTCACATTATGTTATAATTCAACCAGTTAAGAACTAATTCGGTTAAAATAAAAACTTTATTTAAATGTTACTACTAAATGAGATTTAAACCACGAGCATTTGATTAAGTGGAGTACCAAAATTATTTTCCAATAGAAAAGAAGTGGAGACCAATGTGGGTGTAAAAGCTCCTAAAACAATTAAAGTGCAATTAATAATTTAGAAAAGAATAATCAATGAGACAATGTTTACATTAACAAAAGCATAAAGTTTCCGTACGTGGTTTTCTGCCCCCCTCGCGTTTGGCACCGAAGCCGGAGTGAGAGCGAGGTGAGAGTAAAGTACACGCACAACTTAACCACATGCGAGTTAAACAGTCCTTAACACAAAACGGTGTCGTTCTCTAGGAACGTCGTCGTTCGGGATGCAAATTTTTATTAAATTATCTTTCTTTATTATTATTACTAAACATTTATTATTTATTATTAATATTAATATTAATTCTCACTCATCTCGGTTGTCGCCGTTTCGCGTTAGCCAAGCGCATCGCGTCTCTCTCCCGAACCTCTTTCTTTCAACTCTCTCGCTTTCTCTCTCTCTCTCTTCTCTTTCTTTCTCTCTCTCTATCCTCCGTTTCTCTCTCATCGTCGCGCCTTGTTCGCACAAAATCTCTGGATTTCTCTCCTATTTCCAGCGATCGATCTTGATTACTAGAAGAACCCTTCCTTTTTCCCCTTTCCTTCGCCGATTATTCCGATTATTCGCCACCTAAGCCCTAAAAACGACCACACTTACCGTCTCTCCTTTCTCTCCATCGGTTAGTTTTTTCTTTCCCTTGTTCGATTGGATTGTACAGTGGTAGCAGGAAGAGGGAGAGATCTGAGGGGGCTTGATCTAGGGTTTTTTTTCGATTTTGTCGTTCGTTTCACTTTACCAGTCCATGCCGATTGTTCGAATCTAGGGTTTTCATTTTGTGCTCGTGTGGGGAAATTCGACCTCGAATTAATGTTTCTTTTCAGGGAGAATTGTGGGATCGATGAAGATGGCGGAATATTATGCATGGGTCCGATCCTGAGGAGTGGAAACACAGCCGGCACATGTGGCCCAACGCCACTGCTGTAGCCCCCGATTCTTCACCGTCTCAATTTATATGCAAAGTATATACATATATTGTGAAACTTTTTCTCGTTTTCAGTTACGTTTTTGTGAAATTTACGAGTTTTCCACTATCTTTGGTATTCGTAATGCGTTTCTTATGGAATTTTCTCCTTTTCTTGAGCTCTTCGGTATTTTTTTAAATGGAAGCCCTAAAATATCATTTGAAAACCCGAATTTTCTAACTTCATCACTGTTGTCGGGTTATTTTGAATTCTTTTGGTTTTTTTTTCTTTTCGTTCAGGAATTTGTTGTCTCTCGGTATTGATTTAGAGTTTTTCAAGTTTTGGTAACTTTTCTTTTTAAACTCTCGCGCTAGTCATTCGGAAATTATATTTTTGAGGTCTTTAAAATTTATTTATATGTATGTCTTGGATTATTAGTCCGTGTGATGTGCTATTGTATGGAAGTTCTGCGAGGTTTGCTAGTCTTTTTTTGTGAATTCCCCATCGTAAAATTTGTTAATCATGTTAATTGGGCATTAATTATTGTTGTGTGAGTTGGTTCAAATAGTTGTGTTGCTCACTGTTTTTCTTTTAAGCTATGCTTGTTTAAAGTCTAGAGTGGTGGTTTTGTTTTTATTAGTTTGTTTCAATCTGATATGTTTCCTGTTTTGGAGAACATCCCTCCACACCAATGCAACAGCTCCTTATTGATATATCTGTTGTTCTCTGCTGAACATATTTTTACTGTCTTCATTTTCATTTCTTCTCTTCGTTTTGTTTGATGTAGTTTCATTCAAATTGTTTCTATATGCTTAAGTTATGCCTAATTGATTGTAATGATCTCATTGTAGGATGGACGCAAGATTTATGTTGGTGATTGTGCACTTTTCAAGCTACCCCGGCATTCCCCACCTTTTATTGGAATAATACGCAAGTTAATATTTAATAAGGAAGAAAGTCCAACTTTAGAAGTGAATTGGCTTTACCGACATGCTGATGTGAAGCTTAGCAAGGGCGTATTGGAAGCTGCCCCAAACGAAGTCTTCTATTCCTATCACAAGGATGAGATATCTGCTGCATCATTACTCCATCCTTGTAAAGTCGCATTCCTTCGTAAAGGTGTTGAACTTCCTCCAGGGATATCTGCGTTTGTCTGCAGGCGAGTGTATGACATTGAGAACAACTGTTTATGGTGGCTAACTGATAAGGATTACATTAATGTCAGTTTTCCTAGTTCCTGTGTCTGTACTTTCCTTTGGTATATTACTTTCTCTAATGATTTTATTGATGTGTCTTTTTTTTTAATTGATGGAACCAGGCTGTTCCGGAAGAAATTGACCGGTTATTAGATAAGACAAAGCTAGAAATGCATGGGGCAGCGCAGTCGGGAGGCCGTTCTCCAAAACCTTTGAATGGTCCGACATCAACACAATCATTGAAATCTGGTTCTGATAGTGTTCAAAATAGTTCTTCCTTTGGTACACAGGTTAAAGGGAAAAAGAGAGAAAGGGGTGATCAGGGTTCTGATTCATCCAAAAGAGAGCGGTTATTTAAAGCAGAAGATGGGGACTTTGGCACAGTTAGATCTGAGAGCATGTTGAAGACAGAGATAAGTAAAATTACTGACAAAGGTGGACTTGTAGACTTTGAAGGAGTTGAAAGACTTGTACAGCTCATGCAACCTGACAGTGCTGATAAAAAAATCGATTTGGGTGGGAGAATAATCCTTGTTAATGTAATAG
>JASCZI010271903.1:115899-133102 GCA_036250425.1 Stylosanthes scabra
TGACAGTAATACCCTTAAAGAAGGCGATAAATCAGTGGAGGAATTTTTGTTGGCCTTACTTCGTGCATTGGATAGGCTTCCTGTTAACCTTCATGCATTACAAACATGCAATGTTGGGAAGTCTGTTAATCATTTACGTACGCACAAAAATTCTGAAATTCAGAGGAAAGCTAGGAGTTTAGTAGACACATGGAAGAAACGTGTTGAGGCTGAAATGAATATGACCGATTCAAAAGCTGGTTCTACACGACCTGTGTCTTGGCAAGCAAAGCCAGCAGCTTCTGAGGTCTCTCATGTTGGAAGTAAGAAAACTGGAGGATCTGAGAATGCTGCAAAAGGATCTGCAATTCAACCGTCATTATCTAAAAATTCTTTGGCTAGGCATGGATCTGGGGAAGCAATGTCAAAATCTTCAGCTCCTAGTTCAATTAAATTGATGACTACCTCAGTGGGTTGTACCTCTAAAGATCAGAATGTTAAGGCGGTAGCATCAGATCAACCGTTGACACCTATCAAGGAGGAAAGGAGCAGCAGTTCTAGTCAGTCCCAAAACAACAGCCTATCTTGTTCTAGTGAACATGCAAAAACAATTGGATCTTGTAGGGAGGATTCTAGGAGTTCTACTGCTGTGTCAATGAGTGCGAGCAAAATTGCAGGTGGTACATCTCGAACTCGGAAGTCAAGCAATGGTTTACATGGGACTAGTGTTGCACTTTCTCAGAAGGAGCCCACCTCAGGAAGAAGCTCTGCTAGAAATTCACCTTCTGAAAAAGTTTCACCAACTCGAGTGACCCAGGAAAAATCTTCTGATCTGCCACTTACTGATCAGGGGAATAATCAGCGCCTTATTCTCAGGTTGCCAAATACTGCCCGTAGTCCTGCTAGGAGTGCTAGTGGTGCTTCTTTTGAAGAACCTGCCATTCCTTGTGGCATAGCTTCACCTCCTGCTGACAAGAATGAGTCTCGGGATAGAAGAGTTAAAGCTAAGAATGATGGTTTGCATACCATTGTTTCATCAACTGTGATAACTGATGCCTCTGCTACTAATGAAGCTTCAACTGGTGGTGAGGATGGTAAGGGCTCTCCAGTAGCTGATGAACAGGGAAGGGTTAATGAAGATGGTGATCAGGTACCAGAAACGTCAAAGCAAACTAATTCGTCATCAGGATTTATCCCTAGATCAGGGCAGACTTTTGATGCTTCTTTAAGTCCTATGAATGCATTAGTTGAAAGCTGTGTGAAATTTTCTGAAGCAAGTGCGTCTGTCTCCCCCGGAGATGATGGGATGAACTTACTTGCTACTGTAGCTGCAGGGGAGATATCCAGATCTGAAAATGTCTCTCCTCTGGCTTCACCCGAGAGGAAGTCTTCTGCTGCAGATGAGTCTAGCTCCGGTAATGTTTCCAAGTTAAAGCATCCAGGTGAAATCGCTGCTAACTCTGTTGCACTATCTGATGGAGGGGCTTCAGCAGAGCCTCACTTGAATGCTGTTGAGCCTGTGCAATTTAAAAATGATTCTAGGCACCCTTTGACAATGACATCGCGTGGTTCTTCTGGAGACGAAGCCGTTTCATCCAGTTGTAAAGAGAAAACTGGTGATGACAGAGCTCAAATGAATGTGTCCACCACAGATTTGTTGCAAAATACTGAATCTCCATGTGTACAGCCGGAAACTGTTGAGAGTGCTTCTGAAACTGTAATACCATCTAAAAAGGAGTCTCGAGAAGAGCCTGGAGGTGAGAACCATTTTCATGTGCAGAGGGATTTTGGAAGTCAGTGGGCTAAACAAAGCAGTTCAGAGTTTAAAAAGGAGATGGTTGACCACTTGGATGAGGCAATTGTGAAGAATGACGAAATGTTAGTTTCCAAAGATACCATTACAAGTCTAAAGATTGAAAAGGAGTTAGGTGAAAAGTTACTCAAGTTATCTTCAGATGTAGGTAAGGATAACAAGATTAGTGCGGAGGTTACTGGTATATCAGTGCAAAAGTCGTCATCAGTTGCCGAAAGCTGTGAGTCTCTAGATTTTAAAAAGGTGGATGTGACTCCGCCTTCCGCTTCTGGTAATTCTTTGATGGCTTCCAGGGATGAGCATGCAAATGAGATGAAGGTGGCTGCCAACAATCCTGACGAAAAACTGATGGATCCAGAGCCAACAGCTCTTCCTGATGTTAGTGGATGTGGCAAAGATATTTCAGTTCTGAAGGAGGTTCTTGGTCAATGTGCTGGTTCATCAAATCCCCCAGAGTTATCCAAAGTTCCTGCAAAAGAAAAGGCAGTGTCAAAAACTTCTGAGGGTAACTTAGTTGGAAAGGAATCTGATGTTGCCGGTGAGCATCATGCCCACAGTACTCAACCATCCCACACTGTTGCTGGGTCTGATGCAGGTGTAATATTAGACTTCGATCTAAATGAGGGCTTTGCTGTTGATGATGCTAACCATGGGGAGATTGTTAGGCAGGAAGAACATATCACATCATCTGCAGTCCATAATCCTTGTGCATTGCCTTTTCCCATTTCATCCATATCTGGGGGTTTCCCTGCAACAATTACAGTGGCATCTGCTGCCAAGGGACCAGTTGTTCCACCAGAAAACCCATTGCGCAGTAAGGGTGAACTTGGATGGAAAGGCTCTGCTGCTACGAGTGCCTTCCGGCCAGCTGAACCTAGAAAAAATTCAGACACACCATCAACTACTGGTGATATTCATTCTGTTGATTCCACACCATCGAAACAAGGCCGTGCTCCTTTAGATTTTGATTTGAATGTTGCGGATGAAAGAAGTTTTGAAGATGTAGGTTCCCATTGTTCTTTAGAATCTGGGCTCGCTGATCGCACCACGATGGGACTTGATCTTGATTTGAACAGAGTTGATGAAACTCCCGATGCTGTTCCTTTCGCTATGAGTAAACTGGAAGTTCCTACATTGCCAACTAAGCCTTCACTGTCTGGGGTGTTATCTAATGGTGGAAATGCGTCAAGAGACTTTGATTTGAATAATGGACCAGGCCTTGATGAAGTTGGCACTGAAGTCCCAGCTCGAAGTCAGCAGATGAAAAATAGTGCACCATTTCCATCTGCTATCCATGGTGCAAGAACCAACAATGCTGAATACGGGAATTATTCATCATGGTTTCCCCCAGGAAATTCTTATTCTGCAATTACTGTCCCTCCACTTCTTCCTGGTAGAGGTGAACAGAGTTATGTTGCAGCTGCTGGGGCACAGCGGATAATGGGACCCACAGGTAGTGCGGCCTTTGGTCCTGAGCTCTACCGGGGGCCAGTGCTTTCATCTGCTCCGGCGGTTGCGTACCCTCCTACTGCACCCTTTCCATATCCAGGAGGATTTCCGTTTGAAACTAGTTTTCCATTATCTTCAAACTCCTTTTCTGTTGGTTCAGCAGCATTTATTGATTCATCAACAGTTGGTGGACTTTGCTTTCCTACCATGCCGTCGCAGCCAGTTCCACCTGGTGGTGTTGTCTCATCAACATATCCACGTCCATATGTCATGAGTCTTCCTGGGGGTACAAGTAATGTGATTCCTGACAACCGAAAATGGGGAAGTCAAAGTCTGGATCTTAATTCAGGCCCCGGTGGTACAGATGCAGACCGGAGAGAGGAACATATGAAGATGTTTCAGGTGGCAGGTGTAATGAAGAGAAAAGAACCTGATGGTGGTTGGGATGGAGCTGATAGATTCAGCTACAAGCAGCCCTCATGGCAGTAGGATACTATAAAAGTGGAGGTGAGCTTTCTGTTGTAAGCTCTGGTTTTAGTTTAAGGCAGTATTTCCATATACAAGGTGGTTAAAATAGCAAACCAGCACATAAAATTCCTGATTTATGATCTATGCTGAGTTATTTGATTCTAACCCTAGGCAATAATCCCATTTGATATCAGCATAGAATTGACATGCTTGCTCTTAGAATTGGTGCAATTGGGTTATTCATGCTGCTGACTGAGCCATCATTTTCTTGTTTGAGGCCTCATATTTCTGCTAAAACTGTGAGCCATACACGATCCTGGCCTCGTAATATTTGCTTGTATGAATACTGCCTTGGCTTAGTTTGAGGCTTGTGGTGGCTAAGTGCTTTGTCATAGATGTGTCGTGAGTGTGGGTAGGTGGGTATTAATGTTTATTGGAGGAGTTTGTGGCTCTATGTGCACGTTCATGCTTCTGTACTTTTATGGTAATAATGACAGTGTTAGCTAGAAGCTGAATTGAGAGTTATTTATTTTTGCTTTCGGTAAGCTTCACGGGCCAGATTATATTTTTACTCTATACAAAAGGCAACAAATGTCTTTCTTTTCAATATATTTCTATTTGTGTCTTCAATTGTATGGATTTGAATCTTACTGTTTTACATAAAATTTACTCAAATTTGACTTCTGACTCGGCATATTTAATTATTTATTACTATTGGTAAATTAGGGTTTAGATATTGGTTTTGATTTTACCGATGTGTTCTTCATTTATGCTGATTTGTATTATAATATGTATATATTTAAATAAGTACTGTTCTTCATCTATGTTTCTATTTGGTAGCCTTCCATTCATGGAATTGTTGTTCAAGTCTGTCAAATGACATTGTTCATGCTTGCCTTTGTTGTTGATGTCAGATCTTTAATGATTTTTGTGACTGGAATCAATTTAAATAGTTTGGGGTATGTAAAACATACTTGTATGTTAATGTTTTCTATGATCCCTGCCAAAATCTCATTCCATGTTTTTTCAATGTTTATAACATTTTCACTATGCTCTCAAATAGATCAATGTTTTTTAAATTTTGTGTGGTTTCAAGCTTGCTATTTATCTGTATCTGTTCTTGTACCTTGCAGATTTTTTTGGAAAATGCTGAAAATTTTGGTGAGAATATTTACATTTGGAGTGCCAACTGTTGGGCCATGAAGAATGAGCAGAGATGGTACCCTTGCTGCTGACACACTTGGCCGTCAATTATGGCTTGATAAAGGATTCAGAGCCTCTGATGCAGTTTGTTTGTATGAATTGGCTTACAGCAAGCCCCTCTCTGGCAGATAATTGGTGTGATAATGTTGCTTGGGGTCTCCGAGAATGATAAAGAAAAAGAAGGGATAGACTGTGACCATTCCCCACAACAGCCCCGTCCAGTCTATTCTCGTCTATATGAAAGGAGAAAGGAGAAGGTTGGTGTATCAACTGGCCTGGTTTTTAAGGTCAGTTTCAAATCATTTATTTCCCTTCCTTCGCTTTCAACTTTAAGAGACAAGGAGAGGAACACAAGCTACACTGTAAGACACCCACCCTTGAGGTCCATAAGGAAACTCTAAAGACTCTCAGACAGCCTTCCTTGTATTGGTGGTTCAAATGGATTGCATTGGAAAAAAGTGCCCAGCAGGGTGGATAGGCAATCCGGGGAATGCTCCTTGAAAGCAGCGGGGTTATTAAATGGTTGGAGCTAGTGTGGGATATGAGTCGCAGGCTTCCTTGAAGGTCATTAACAATAATCACGCTGGCAACAAAAGAAGTGGGAGCTGTAACATGGTGTGCTGGTGATCCCCCCCAAATGATAGAGGGGTTGGTTGCCTTGTCCCGTAGACTAGTGTGTAGTTTTTGGGTTTAGGCCCTGTTGTAAACCAAAGAAAATTAGGATGCTCTAGTCTTTTGACTTTTTGAATCATCGCATTCTGCTGCTTATGCTTATTGATGATGATGATGATGATATATAGTCACAGGTTGTCACCTACTCACCTTTCTCTTTGTGTAGAGTGATTCTGATTATAGAGTTCTTTTTAGTGGGCTTAACCTTAACACAATATTGTTGCTATACTTATTCTTCTCATGGCTCATTTTATGCTATCTTTTAACCTTACTTTGATGATCAGATATCCTTGAATTAATGTTGTACGAGTATTGTTCTTGTCCATAAATGACGAATGTATATCGCAAAATCTAATCTCTGATAGCATAAACAAGGATTCGCATAAACCAATAACAAAATGACTCTCATCCTAAAAATTTTTTTGAAATATACCAAACATATTACGGTTAACTTTTTAAGCATATAGCACCGTAAGTAAGTTGATGCAACCTGCCAGGTTTATTCATGTTAAGTCACATACATATTTCACGTGTTCGATGCCAATTGTCATGTAACTGTTTAAGTTTCGGTCAGCACTTACCTCAAAAAAAAAAAAAGGTTTTTCACCCCTTTACACTGTATGATGGTATGAAATGGATTCACCTGAACCCTAGTTATAACGAGTCAAGCTCGTGTGCTTTTGACTCTTGAGTTCTGACCTGTTTGGGGCATCATCCCCACTCATTAACAGCACCACATGCTGCCTAAAATGTAAAGAATAAATAATATAAGCTATAAAAATTTACGAAAAACGTTATTCGTATACTCAATACTCTTAATATCTATATAAAAATATAATTGTTGCTAATTAATTATATATTTAAATTATTTGTTAATTAATAAAATTAGTAGTTAAGAAAATACTGATATTAAAACTTATTATAAAGGTAATAGACAAAGTTAGATTAAAAATTCATATATTTTTCAACGGGGAAATAAAGTATTATATTAAGATTTCTTGGTGAATACTGAATGATGATGATCCCATTAGAAATGAAAAGGCCTGCAAACCCTTTACCACGTTGTCTTCAATCTTGCAATCGTGGTACTATAATATTATTATTATTGGGGCCTTTATCTTGGTTCAAGTATTTGGAAGTTGAGAAGGACTGCTTAAGGCTAATTTACTTAAAAGCACTTCTTTTCAAAACATTCAAGACTTATTCCTGTAATACTTTTGTTTTGAAATAATTGACTTTTTTTTTTTTTTTTTTTCCTGTTGTCTCAAAGGCGCCAAAGCGCGGGCGCTATCCACGTGGAGGCATGGAAGTGGAAAACGCCTTTTTCTTTGGAAGCGCCAAAACTGAGAGCACAAGCATAATGGAATCAATTTTGTGGAACGCGCCTCTTACGTGGAAACGCATGGCGCAAAGGCGCCTTTTCCTGCCTTCTTTCTTTATAGCTCTTTCTCTCTCAAACCAATATTTGAGTTAGGGTTTTAATATTGGGTACGTTTTTACATACATCGATATGATAAATTGATAAAAAATGATTTGTCGTATATTTAATCTCCATTTAAGAATTTTTCACTTGGTTACTGAATGAGAAAGACAAAATTTACATATTACACAAGCAAACTATCCTTTGTTTTTAAATTTTTATTGATAAGAATAGGACTATTTGATTTGGATATGATATTTTTGTTTCTTTGTATATTTGATTTTATTGACCAAAAAGTTGTTTTTAAAAAAATCAAAACAGGCATTAAAAAAAAAACCATTAAACTCAAACATGAACATCTGACTTGAAACCGCTCATTTCTTTATGTTTTGATAATCAAACCTTTTATTTTTCTCATATATTAGGGTATTGCCCGCGCAAGGCACGGGTGAACATTTTATGTAGTTGTAGATTATTTATTTTTTTTAAATGCTTAATATTTTTTATTTTTTGAACTTATTATTCCAAAATATATCAAACAGTAGAAATATTATTTTAAAAATGGTATTAAAAATTTATCTTTAATAAAAATAATTTTATTTAATTTGCATATTGTCCACAAATAAATATTGTTCTTAGTTAATTTTAAATTACTATCGTGCATTGATTTTTTATTTTGATTGTTGTCTCCCAGTAATTTTAGAAAAAGACATTGAATTATAGTACAAACATTATTTTGAATTTATTTGTAATACAATTGTAGATCAGTAGTAATTTTAAAATATAATAGATCATCTCTATTTTTTTTCTCATCTAAATGTAGATGATCATGACTATTAAAATAATAAATATGGTACATTTATATAGATTTAATCAATTTAGTAAAATAAATATTCTCATTGTGCAATCAAGAAATTTAGATTAAAAATACCAATAACAAACACTTGGATTCAAATAAAGGTAACTTGTTTATATAGCCTTCCATCTAAAAAAGTTCAACATAAACTCATAAATTGTAAATAAGAAATAAGTAATTGCGAAAAGCATATAAGAGTTTTTGTAGCTATATATTTCAACACTTAGCTATTATTTGCTCTTTGATTTTGTCTTCAAAACTTCTTAAGGAGATGGACTCTCTTTGTTTTTTTATTTGTTCCAAATTTAACGTTAATCTTTAAAAATATTGAAACAATAATTAAATGATTACACCTAGTAATGATATTTATTGAAATCCGCTACAAGATTACAAATTATTTTAATTTTAATTGAGTGGGAAGTTAAAAAATATTGTGTTTTTAAATTTTATTTTCTATTTTTGTTATATTTATTATTTAAACCAAAACACACTCTAAATGTAACACATAATAAACTACTTATATAATGCATTTTGGAATAAAATTTAAAAGTCAATATTAAATAATAAAATGATTTTATTTTTTAACACTAAGATAAATAAAAAAATTGCACAATTATAAAAACTCATATTCCTTTTATCTAAATATAATGTAAAATTAATAATGAAACTAATTCCAAAACCTTTCAATAGTACTATTTTTTTACTATTTAAATGGTTATAAAGTATTCTTAAATATTTATTTCAAAAAAATTTAATCCTTAATCTCTATTTATTTAAAAAAAAGAATAACAGAAAAAAATGAATAAAGTTAATACCAACCATCTTTATTCCTTCATTATCCTTGAAAGAATCTTAATGATTTATTTTCCAATGCATAAAATTTATTACTTAAAAGCATTCTTTGAAAAGTAACAGTGCAATCAAAACCAAGTGGTTTTGGTTCTTAAGTTTTTGGCAACAATAATTAATAATGGATTAATGTTAGATATCAAATTTTGGTATAACGAATGAATCGGAAATTAAAAATTAATCATTTGTTAAATTCAGCAATTTTTGAAAAATCGATGAAAATAACATTTAAGATATATTTCTCAAAAAAAAAAATTTAATAATCATAACTTTTTAATCATAATTTTTTAGCTATAGATAATCATAATTTTCCTATTTTAACTTTTGTTTCCATATAATTATAAGGAAAAGTATATGTAACCAATAATTTTCTAACCAACAAATTAGCCAATAAAAGATAGAACATCTGAAACTACTATTTATAGAACATCTACAATGAAAACTATAGAACATCCGAAACCTAAATCAATCTCAGCCAACTTTATATTTATATTTTTTAAAAAATAGAATATCCGAAACTTAAAAACAGAACATCCGAAACATAAAGAAATAGAACATCCAATTTAAGTTGTTGGCTGATGTTGGCTGAATTTTTTTTGATTACCTAGCATGATTGTAATTATAAATATTATTTACATGATATTTTATATATTAACCTAAATATAATAATTTTCGATTATGATTATTTCTCATTACTTACACGAAAAGAGATGAGTAGTTGTGCACAATTCCAAATATACTAAAAGCTAATGGATTAAAAAAAAAAAATTGCACTAAAATGAAAATTCCCATAACATTCATTAGATGGACAAAGTACACAAATATAGATAAATTTTTTACACCTCTATTAAGATTACACAAATAAAATAAAAAAATATTCAGATATACATATCAAATTCACCTAAGTTTGAGTCACAAAAAAAAAAAGTTCACCTAAGTTCTAACCTTTATTCAAAGTAATGTAATTCAAGCCATGTATATGGTCTTCTACTTCTTTATTCATTTTACCTGAAAAATTAAAAAAATGTTAAAACATAATTAATAAAAAGTCCTCTTCATCTGAAACCCACAACAATAATCGTACTACTCTTGATAAATTCTTGGGATGAAAAAGAGAATTACAAAAACGTGTAGATTTGAGTCAAAAACAAAAATCCTATTTTGGAGAAGATTTTATGGGAGTGAATTGTGAAGCAGAGAGAAAATGTGAGGAGTACCTGTGAGCAATAAAACTTCTTCTTTCATCTCTTTTATTTCGTTTCTTTATCTTTTTCTTAACTTTTTGAATCTGGGAAACTTAAAAATCGAAAAATTGAGATGAAGAAAGAATAACTGAAAAGAAGAAATAGATAATATAAAAAAAAGAATGAAAATGAAAAAAATGAAACAGGAGAAAAAAAAACAAAGAACTTGAAGGAGAAGGAGAAGAAAAAGAAAGAGACGGAGTAAGAGGAAAAAAAGAGAGTAAAAAACAGAATGCAGAATAAGGTTTGTGCCAATGTTGTTGCTAATTTATTAACATTTTTTTATGTTCAAATATAAAAAAATCATAAATGACTATAATTTCAATTTCAAATCTCAACAAATTACCATAACTGATGAAAATAATAAAGTAATAAATCTCCAATTTAATGAGCAGAATTATTGTATGAATAATCACTCATTGATAGACTCTTGTAGTGTATTAAGGAACGCTACTTGTCAGCCGAATAAAAACTCCAAATGTTGCTCAATGAGCCTAGACCATATACCTTTTATATTTTAATAGATTAATAGATAGATAGATGTTTGTGAGTGATATAGTGACCCAAGAAAAATCCAACACTAAAATTAGCCACCAAATCAACTATCAGAGTATAATACACATTAAAATACAAAATACATGTATAACTTAAGTCATTTTTAGTGTGTATTTAATATTTTAATGCGTATTATACACTAGTGGCTGATTTGGTGGCTGATTTTGGTATACACCTAGTATAACACGATATGTTTTCCAAGGTCATATCTCATATGGAATTCAAAAAAGTGGAGTTAATGTAGGTTATAAGGCACAAAACCATGACACATCCACACCATTTGTAATGCAGTCTAAATTCACGCGTTAAATAAAAAAAAAAGGTTGGGATTGCGCCGTGAAATTAGGTGGTCTAAATCTAAGGAGTAAGGACTAGCCCACTCTCCCCACAACAAAAAGCTCACATGCATGATGCATATCTCATATTCCAAAAGTATGTTGCTTGATAACACCAAAAGTACTTTGCTGTCTTCCTTTTAATTAAATTAAATTTCTATCTAAGGGTATAAATATTTTTTATATAATTATTCGATTATATTTATATTTTTAGATTATTATAAATAATAGTTATTTATTGACACAGTGTACAAATATTTTAAGTAATTAGAAGAATAAAGAGATACAACTAAGGGGGTTCTATGTCAAGATGTAAAGTAGTTAAGCTAAGCTGTATGTTACGTTATTGAACAATTATATTCTCACATTTGAATATAACATTTAGAATGCATTCTTCATGTTGTCATTTATCCTCCATACAATGTAAAACACAAATTCCATTTTGAAATATTTACTGCATAAATTAGAACTACTCCAATTCAAAAATCAAAATAATTTTCACTTTAATCATTTACATACTAACTAAAAAAAAATCTAAAGTAAAAAGATTACATTTAGCAAAAAATATTTGAATGGTCTCGCAATTGGAACTCCATCCGCGGTGTTTCTGAAATATGTAAGAATATCTTTAAGGCATATAACAGGATTCGTGATGGTTTGTTCTGGCATACTGGTAGTTTGGATCAAACCCCTTGGCATGATGTGTGGAGCCCTCTTGGAAAGCTGGGTGAACTTGTGCCCTATGTTCATATCTCTGATTTGGATCTCACCCTCATTGATGTTGTGGTTAATAATGCTTGGAACTTTGATCATCTTCGTACTCCTATTCCTTTGAACATCAATGAATGTTTTGTAAGTCTTCAAGTCCCTGTTCCTCATTTGCAGAGTGCTGGTTGGTTTTGGGAACCGTCCTCTTCTAAGAGCTACAACACTAAGAATGGTTATTTTTGGCTTGCCAATCGTAAGTTCAGTTAGGACACAAATGCAAATTGGAAGTGGTTGTGGAAGTTGCACATTCCTAAAAAATATAAGTTCCTAATCTGGCTTGCTTGCCATGAAGCTATGCCCTCTAATGCTCTTTGTCATAAGTGTGGTCTCTCATCTTCTGATGCGTGCAGCTGCTGTAATTTGGGTCCTGAGACAGTTCTCCATTGCTTAAGGGACTGCCTGTATGCTGCCTCTGTTTGGTTGTTGTTGGATAGAGCTGTTTTGGACATATCCTCTGGTATGAATTTCTCCTCCTGGTTTAGAGAAAAATTGGTAGGAAGAGAATTAATTGTTTAAGCAGGAATTTGGTGGATTTGGCGCCATAGATGTTCAAAAATTTTTTATCCTAAAAGTTCTTGGTCTATTAATAAAGTGGCTGCCCTTGCGAGATTAGCCATTAATGAATTGAACTCTATGGAAGGTTTCTATTCTTTGCATCAACCTTCTGCGTCTAACCCCAGTTAGGAACTTCCTCCTTCTAATTATTTCAAGGTTAATTGTGATGCTAGCATTATTAGTAATTGTAACAGTGCTGGTTTTGGGATTGTGCTAAGGAATGATTCTGGTTTTTGGGTGCTTGGCCGATCCGATAATCTTCCTATGTGGTCTATTTTTCGTTGTGAGCTTCTTGAAGTGTGGCAGGGTCTTATGCTAGCATGGGAAACTGGTGTTAATTTCCTTGTGTGTGAAACTGATTCTTTAGAGGTGTTTAACTATCTTCAGAACTTTCTTTCCATCAATTCTGGTTTTGTTGATTTTGATCTTATTCAGAAGATTCAGGAGATGCTTCATCAGTCATGGAAGATTCAATTTAGGTTAATCAAGCGAGAAGCAAATGCCGTTGCAGATTGGTTGGCAAAGAAAGGAGCTATCTGTGATGCTGGTTATATCACTTGGATTAAACCCAGTGATGCTTTAGTTTCTATTCTAGAGCATGATATTGCTATCATGCGTTAGTTCTGTTTTCTCTTCTTGTTTTCTTTGCTGTTTCTGGCTTGTGATTTGTTTCTAAGACACCATATATATATATATGCGTTTAGTTTTGATGCATTGACGGTGTAAAGAGTTTTACACAGTCATCCAATCATATCTATGCATTTATTTGACTTTAGAAGTAATTTGCTTAAAAATTAATTACTTTGATGAGTGGTAACATCTGATTAAATGTATGTGTAAAACTCTTTTACATTCATGGCATAATGGTCAAAAGACCAAAAAGGAAAGATATAAAACTAGGATAATGTTATGAGGTAATTTTGTGTACACTTATTTTATATACCTTTTATACCATTAAAAATGTATAAAGAAAAATATGCACAAAAAATAATATAAAAACATAATTTCTCATTAAACTAAATATGTTAATTATTTATTGTCATAATGAATGACTTTTATTTCTTATAGATTCCGTTTCCCTATAGTCCTAAGAAACCAGAGGGACAAAACAAAACGTTCATTATTCCAATTTCCATGGCTTTTTTCTCCAATCATGAGTAGTATTTGGATTATTCTCATGGTTATGTAACCTCAAACCCCACAAAGCCTCCCTCAGTTGTCCTCTTGTGTCTGTTGATGTTGGAGAAGAACACCATGAAAAAGTCCTTCAATACTTTTCAGGACAAAAGAGAGAGATGCATCAACAACTACTTACCTTGGCTTCTCTCTTCTCTCTTCATTGCCTCAATTCTCTCTTTGTTCTTCCTTAATTCCCCAAAGCCTCTCACCCTTCTTCTCACCCATCAAGGACCTCATATCTTTGATGATCAACAAAAACATTCTCAAACAACTAATGTTTCATCATCATCAAATTCCAAACCACACAAAGGTATGTATATGTTGTTGCAAAATTCAATTTGGTCATTCTTTTCCTTTTGGTCAAATTGTTATTAAGAATTTGACTAATTCAAATTGAGTTTGGTCAACCATGATCATATACTTTATCAATCACCCTGAATTCAGAATTTGGTTTTTCAAAATTTTTATCTTTTTCAGAAGAAAATAAATGTGACCTATTTAAGGGTCATTGGGTTCCAGCATTAGAGGGAGAATCATCTTATTACACAAACTCAAGCTGCAGAACAATTCCAGATAGCAAGAACTGTTTGAGACATGGGAGAAGGGACACTGATTTCCTGAAATGGAAATGGAGGCCCCACCAATGTGATCTTCCAAGGTTCAATCCAACATCATTCCTCAACATTGTTCGTGGCAAGAAGATGGCATTCATTGGTGACTCTGTTTCTAGGAACCACATGGAATCCCTCTTGTGCCTTTTGTCACAGGTCACTCTCTAATTCTTGTTTTTCCTTTTTATTTATTTTTTTTATTTTGCCAATTTTAAATACATAATTAATGATATTTATTATACAATTAGAAGGAATGACGAATAATCTTATGTTACTAAAAAAAAAATTAAGATATAAGTTTTGAATGGTGATTATAGATTATAGAATCTAAATGATCCGATGTCTGAAAAATCCAATGCTGATGGAATTGTTTAGCATACTTTAGCCGATAATATTCTAGATCGACATTTATTTTATCGAATCAAATTCAATAAAGTCATTTCATATCAAAACTTTACTTTTGTCATATTTTTTGTGCGTTATATGACTTGGTTGAATTTAATTGGATAAAATAGTTGTCGAAAATTATCTTTATGTTTGTGTTTAAACATGGAAGGTTGCCGAATCACATGATGAAGAGGTGTTTGTTATTTTGCTTTGGGATTGATTTTATTTAGGGTTGAAATTCCTTGCTTACAGTGTAAGGGGGAATGTGATTCTTTAAACTGATTGAAGTGGGAGGAAAGAGTATTAAGGGCGTGGCCACATGTAACACTATTATATTGATATATCATATAAGGAAAGAAAAATTGACTTAATGCAATTTCCTCAAATATGCAGATAGATTGATTTAGGGTAAGTTGGATTACTTTTTGAATAAGTTATTTTTTTTTAATAATTTTTCAAATGATTATTTCTAATAGAAAATAAATTTGAAACTTATTTAAGAAGAAATTTAAAATATTGGAAGTATTTAATATTTTAAATTTTTATTTGGATAAGAGAAGATATTTTATTTTAGTTATTATATTACAGAAAGATGATATGTCGAAAAACAAAGCTTGTATCATTTCAATTCTTGGAAAGCTTTTATGCCATCATATTCATAATCTTACAAAGCCACGATATTCTTATTACAATTATACATAACTAAAAAAGAATTTTATTACAATTGTAAACCAGTCGGATAAAAGAAAACCTCTAAAATTAAAGTAAAGCTCATAGTTGACTTCAGATAATAAGAAAACAAATCTTTAGAATTAATTTTTTTTATAAAAAAAAAACATTATGCTATGTGTACATTAAAGTCAACTACCAAATCAGTCACTAAGGTATAATATATATTGAAATATAAAATACAAACTAAAAATGAGTTAAATTACGCATATATTTTATATTTTAATATGTATTATATAGGGAAAAATAATGTTTATGCCACAATGGTTTGAGCCGAAAATCAGTTTTGTCAAAAAAAGTATTTTTTGATTAAAAAATGCCAAAAATGTTTAGATTTTAATCAAAAAAACATGTGAACACGAAAATGCCCTTACCCCTTAATGAAGACGTTTTCTTCCCGCGAAGCCCCCAAAACACATTTCACACGAATAGGAAGAAAGAAGAAAGATCAGCATCACATACTAAAATTAAATAAACAAAATTGTTAATAGAACACCTACAAAGTAGAAACAATGGAAAAACTCGTGAAAAAAAATATACAAATTCTTTGGAGGTATTGCAAAGGCACCAAATCACCTTTATAGCAAAAGGAACATGTGCATGGTACTCCCCATTGATTCTAAAGCCTTTAGAGCAAAAGTAACATGTGCATGGTAAGGTGATCGGTTATCACCTTAAGACTTTAAGTCTATAACTGCTTGATTAGATGTTGGTGGAACTCTCTGGACGTCATGGTACTCTCCATAGGTATTGTTACGGACCGGCCCAATAAGGCCCAATCCATTAAATCAATAATCAACTTACTTGGTCCATAAGTCAAGGATCAAGCTAAAAGATAAAAGATCAAGCTAAAAGAGAAAAGATTCGATGAGATCATGAAGAGATCCCATCCGAATCTTAACCACCCATTACTATATAAGCAGGTGGCAACACCCCCTCAAGGTACGCATTCTCTAAACCCTAACCTCCCATATTGGCCCTAGAATACTCATAATCCTAATTCTGGGATTCTAGTGCTATTCTTCCATCATATCAATCACCTTCTTCGGATCAAGCCCTCGGACTCTTCCGAGTGCTTCCCTTCGGAAGGAACACTTTCTCCCTCTCATTCTCACTATCTACTTCCTCCCACGACTAAGGTCATTGGATCATTGTTCGGTACATCTGTGCTTAACATTGGCGCCGTCTGTGGGGAACAAGACTTTAGAATCGAGTTTTGAGACGAAAGCTGAACCTCCAAGCCGAAGATGGTGGACACCCAACTCAACGATAGCGCCGCAAACGAAAACATCCCGCAACATACCCCCGAGAAGGGGATAATCCCCTCAGATCAGAATGTTCAACAACTGGAAGCCGCCCTGAGAGAGCTCCTCGAGAGACAAACTCGGGATGCAGAAGTTGCAGCTGAAGCAATGAAAAGGGCGAAGGCTATGGCGGCTAAGCAGCAAGCTTTGCTGGAAGAGGCTGAAAAACGTGACCAAGAACTGAAAGAAAAGCTCCGCAATAGGCTCACGTACTCAGACGAGGATGAAGTGGTGGCTGACTCGAGCTCCCGTACATGGAAGCCATCGACAGTGGCCGGAAGCCCACCGGCGAGAGAGAACAACAAACATCCCTTCTCACTCGCCATTCTCTCGAAAGAGCTCCCCAAGAAATTCAAGTATCCCGCGGATATGGAGCCATATGATGGAAGTAGTGACCCAAAGCATCACCTAGATGTCTTTGACAACAGAATGGTGCTCCTGAACGCTTCGGATGCTACGAAGTCCAAAGCCTTTTCCGTGACCTTTAAAAAGGACGCGCTAACATGGTTCAACTCTCTAGCCCCCGGGAGTATCAAGAACTTCTCCGACCTGTCTGGAGGTTTTCTAAAAAACTTCACCACTCGGAGAAGGTTACCAAAAACCTGCCTGAACCTCTACTCAATCGTACAAAAGCTGAAAGAATCCCTCCAGGATTATTTGGACCGCTTTAACTCTGAATGCACTCAGATTGAAGGTCTCGAGTGTCAAGCAACCCTCATGACGTTGGTTAAAGGCCTTAGAGAGGACACCCCATTCCTTAAAAGTCTTACCAAAAGGCCACCCAAAACTATAGAGGAAATTCAAGAGAGGTCTCATGATTACTTGCA
>JASCZI010271903.1:156191-168514 GCA_036250425.1 Stylosanthes scabra
AGAGGTAAACACATGTGCCACTCATGTAAGGCTTCAGCCATGTATAGTTAGTTTTCAAAGTGCTACCGGTAACCCTAACCCTCTCTGGAAAGCTACCAAATCCAATAGTTTATTTGGAATTTTGGATTCTGTGTAGCGTTGCTGTTGCTCTATGATAGTTATCATGTCAACAGCAGACAATAAAGCACATCTCGCATCTCGGCTTTGGTTGTTTAAGTTCTAGTCTCAGGTTCGAACCTTCAGGGCGATATGTATGCAGAAAGAGATGTAGTCATGTCAAACCCCCGAAAGAAGCACTTGATAAGGCATAAGATATTAGTTTGGACCTGCTGGGCTTAGGATAACCTCCAATCAAAAGGAAAAAAAATTAAAAAATAAAGCACATTTATGTAGTTTTTCCTTTTTTGTCATTTGATTGGACAACCTCCCATCCTAGGTTTACTACTTAGGCACTCACTTACACATACATTATATTTTCTTTTTCCACTAGAAAGATTTTTTTGGGTTCTATTTTTGCTCCTAGGGGACTAGAACCCTGCTGCAGCTCTTACGGGGCTTGGAGTAATAACCAAGTGAACTATGCCTCTCCTGCATGTGGTTGTTTATTTGGCTTGTTAGCATAGCATTTCTTTAAATTACCATGCTGCCTTCAGTTTGTTTAATAATCTCTTTTCCAACTAATTGAGGCCTTTGAAGCTATCTGTTCTTGTATACTTTAATTGAACCAGGTGATCATTTGAGATGTCAACCATCTTTAAAGGTTAATTATGGTTGAATTTGATCAAATTGTTTAAGCCCATTGTTTACCATAAATTATGGCTGGAATGGTTACGGAGAATGTAAGTGGAGGTTTTTCTATTTTCACTTGTGTTTTCTATTTTGATTCTCTTCCGTGGTCAATTTTTTCATTTATATTTACCGTAATATTGTTTACTTTTATTTTTCGTTCTTAATTTGATAACTAGGTTTGGTTAAATGTGATGTCACTCTCTTATATAATTGACTTCACTTTTACGTGTAATTTATTATCAAAAATTTGTAACTTAATTTTTTTCTTATCAATAGCAATATATATATGCGAGATTAAACCGTGCCATGTCACTGTGCAAATAGCAGTTTTTGGATGTCAGTAAGACTAGCTTAAACCGTCACTAAGCTGGTATAAATGCGTTTTTTTTAGAATTAATTTTGATCAAAATTAGATTGATATTAAGTAATTTATGTTTGGTTACATTTTGCTAAATATATTTTTCAGTAGACGATATTAGCTAAAATTACGTTGAAATGCAAAATTATCAAAAAGAAAGTGAAAACTTAAGACTAATATATCATTTCTCAATTTACAAAATCAAAATAAGTAATAAAGATCTTATCACTTTTTTAATATAATACTAGAAGCTGATAAAATAAGAAATTGTTGCTTTTATTTAAAAATATATTTAAAGCAAAACTCAATCCAAGTTGAGCTAATAAAATATTAGATTGAGAGATGTCTAACAACAAACCAAACACACACTTAGATATTTTGTTAATGAGATAAATTTATTTCAAACAAATCACTTTCAAGTTTCAATCAACACATTTTAAACATACGTCAAAGACATTAATTAATCCTTTGCTGTTACGTGTCAAATTAACTTAAGAATAAATGATGAACAATAATGGAATCATTACATAGTTTACGAGTTCAACAGGGTTATTTCAAGTTCAACATCTTTCTCCCATTAGATTTATTCACCAGGATAATTGTAAAGTAATCAGAAATGGTGAGATATAAACAGAGAAATACAGAAGGATATCCATCTCGCCATGTTCTTGGTTTATAACTCGTTTATTACACAATACACGTTGCACTGTGACACATGGCAAGGTAGCAAAAGTAGCCGAGATAAGAATGAAATTCATAAAAGTACTGGTACAATGTTCCATTTTGGTACAAGAATTATACATTATCACTACCATACTCATATTGAGTGTCGAGAAAGGAATTCAACTTTGAAATCTTTTTTCTAGGAGTTAAAAACCATCTTTGATGAGACTAAAAGAAAATGATATGAAAGAAGAAATTGAATCAAGTAGGAAAGGGTGTATCTAGAAAATAAGAATTCCCAATATCCTGCTCCTTGACAATAGATGATGATTTGATGACATAAAAAAGTAGGGTAAATTATAATGATCTCCCCTGAAATTACGTGATATTATTAGACAAGACACGGCTCTACTTTTCATATTTATATGGGAGGCCAGGTTAGAGTCAAAGACATTAGTAAGCACATGATATTTCAATACACAATACCAGAAAGTCTTGTTTCATTCATTGCATAAATCAAACAATATCATTACATTCTGTCGTGATGAACTCAAATCTCTTGTTATCAACTTATTCAGAGTCTTGTTATTTAGGTCTCCCTTTGCTTCTAACCACCAGGTTATTTCCATATGATCTACTACCGGATCTCTCTAACCCAGAAAAGAATAAATCTCTCTACCGGATCTTCACTATTGACCAAAAAGAACTATCTATAGCTAACAAAGGGAAAGCATAGACTTGATCACATAGACACAGATGTTGCGCTCTAGTTTAAAAGGAAAATCTCCTCAAAACATTGCCTCTATACTCCTCAAATAAACAATTCTCCAAATTATGCAAGCACACTCTTAATTCCCTAAGTTCCAACAAGTCATAGTTTCTTTGTTCTCCCTTTAATTTTACTATTTCTTACACATAATGCAATGAAAGAGAATGAAAATCCCTGTTAAACTAAAACAGCATACTTTACTTGTTGGCGGACGATAGGTATGTAACATAGATTAACTTAAATGTCATCTAACATGCTCTACATAACACCAACAACTTGAAGCCTGTTGAATATATAATAGTTATTCATATCAGAGTCTATCAGCTTTAATTTTTGAGAGATTGTTTATTTTTTATATCAGAGTCTTTGTAGTTTATAGTTTAATGTTTGTCACCACCAAGTAGGTGGCTGTGTGCATAACAATTTGAGTCTCTGCTTGAATCTGATTTGAACCTCCCAAGGTCTATTAGAGGTGATCACATTTAAAGAGCAGTGGCAAAATGAATTGCAAGAAAGGAGAGTGTTGAGGAAAGGCTTGGCTTAAGACATACACTATAGAAGTACGGTTGATAATGATTGTGCTTTAACTAGTTTGGAGTTTACGTTTTATTATTTCCTGTTATGTTTTATGATTTCTGGTGTGTTGTTTTTTGCATGGTCTGAGATATTTCTCACGTCCGATTGGGGGCATGTGAGTTTCTTGTAATGAGAGGATTATGACTGCTGGCCAATAGGATGGGGGAGACCACATCTTTAAGAGAGGGTTTGGCAGGAGTTTGCATCTGTTCCTCTTATGTCTTTCGATACAATCCATGAAATTCACTGTCAAATCTATAATAATTTTGCTCCAATTAGAGAGGGGAGAACACCTCTGAATTTCTCCACTTCCAAATCATCACCAAGCAACACTAGCCTTGTAATCCTACACAAGGTTATGGCGTTATGCAATCTTTTTCCGGCATAGTACACAACAACATAATACTTCTATTTTTATTTTTTCTAGATCTGTTGTCTAGCCCACTGGGTGGAGCTTGGCCCATCTAATCTGAGGTTTTAACTTTAAAAAAATTATGATAGAAACTCAAGTAAAGTTAATTTGATATGAAATTGTCGCTCTAAAATCGTTAAATTATAATTTAGTCAAATATGTCAAATTATCTAATGATTTTGATAACAACTTTACATAAGAATATTCACCAAAAAAATTATTTCGATAAATAAGGCCATTTTTTGTTTTAGAATATAAAGTATTTTCAAATTTTCTTTTAGAAATAAACTCTTCAAATTAAGTTAGTAAGATTTACATGTTATAGCTAGAAGTCACCAAAAAAACATGTCATTCACTCATTTTTTTTTTTGGCTGAAAGGTGGTTTAGAACAAACCAACCCGACCCAACACAAGACCCATACCCGCTATAACAACCACAATCCTCCAAATCATCCCTAAAACTAACGAGAACACCAACAAGGCAAGCCAGAGAAAGAAGATCTAATCAACACCCAAGCACACCACGGTCAAGCTCATCCAATTGCCTTGCCTTCTCCTTCTTGACATATTAGCTTCTGAGGAGATTAATTGGCAGATTGAGAACGGCGGGGAGATGGTCCAGGTTGGACTCAACAAACCAGACGCAGAGAGCCTGGACAACTCATGAGCAAGCCGATTAGAATCTCTGGGCACCCAAATGAATCCCACTTCAGGGATTTTCTCGCTAAACTCCCAGATATCCTCTAGAATTGCATCAATTTCTGCTATTGTTCCTTTCGGTTTAATGGCCTGAATGATGTTGGGACAATCTGATTCAAAGAGCACTTTATTCATCTGCAGGTTCATTGCCATGACTACAACATGTCTCAATGCCAAAGCTTCGGCTGCTAGAGGAGAAGAGCACAGTTGGACCTGTGGATTGGCATGTCCACTCACTCTTTTTTTAAAAACTACCCGAACGTTAACAAAATTATTATAATAAAGGAAAAGAGCTTTTAACCGTGAAAAATAAGTTGCATTTGCTATCCAAACATTAGCAGTTAATTGATAGTTGGCACTCCTAATTAAGGTTTAATTACTCTGTTAGTTAGTCTACGTAGTTTCACTAAATTTTTAATTAGATCTCTATACTTTCTTTTTCTTTCAATTGAGTTACTATACTATTTTCAAATTTATAATTAGATCCATATTATCAATAAATGTTAAAAAGAAAACATTTATAAAAAGTAATTTTTCTATTAGTCTCGTACCTTGCATTTTATGTAAGGCTTATACTCATTTAAATATATTTTTCATTTACATTTTTCATTAATATTCTTTGAAAATATTATCAACATGCATGAATTAAAGTCGCACATGTTTAGGAAACTTAAAGTATGTTAAAGAAGAGGGAAAATGTTTATTTTATCATTCTAAAATAAAGAAAAATATCATATTTAGCGAGTTAGCCATTAGTTTTTGTGATATCTTTAATTTAAAGATGAAATCTTTCGTTAATTCTAATGATTTCGTCACGACATGGACTTAAGTACAAAATTTAAAATAATATAGGGACTTAATTGTAAGGAAAAAAAATATAGAGACATAATTGAAAATTTCATAAAACTATAGAGACTTGCGGAGTAATTTAACCCCTAGTTAATGACATTAGTTTGGGTAGTTTTGATGAACCAGCACACATTTTTCATGAGTAGAAAATTATTTTCCTTTATTAATGGATAGTTTTATCAGTGTTAGAATCTTTTAATAACTAATTTTGATAATTTTTTATTTTTTATTTTTTTTATAAATAATCTGAATTAATATACAAAAGTAATCCTAAGTCATATAGACAGATTAGAATTTTAATCAAATCAAATACTAATTATAACCCAGTTTTAGTCATATAGAAAATTATAAGCCAGTTTAACATCTATAATTTTATATAAATAACATGTATAATTATATATTTATAGCATCTAATATAATGTATTTAATTTAATATTAATTTATAAATAAAAATAAAAACTGAAATAAAAAAATCATAGTTAATTATGAATAAAAACTTATGATTATCAAATTTTCCCATAATAATAACTTATTGTAGGGAAACCGTAATTATTTGATGGTAGAGCAGTCTAAGATAATTATGGTGATTGTACAACTATTGTGATCAACTGAACATACACCTTATTATTTTATAGGGAATTAAATTTGAAAACGATTAATTGGGAATACGAAGGTAAAGAGGGATGGGATTGGAAGAGTTTGGAGGAGAGTCCCAAACAGAGAAGGCACTGGAAGAGTTGAGCCAGTTAAGAGTGATTTGAGGGTAGTGACGGTCAATAACATCCTTAAGGCTCTCTGTTGAGTTGACCCATTCCAAACCCTTCTTAGTGTATGTCTCTTCATTGAAGTTGCTTGTGAAGAACCTATCAGCTTCTAACCTCCTAGTTGCCATGAGGAGGAATATAATGAAAGCAGTTTCACTAATGGCAAAGCCTTTAATCTTCTTCTCAGCCATTAGCCCAACCAACAAATCTAGCTCTTCAACATCATCACCATAAACATCTTCAAGCACTTCAATTGCTTCCTTCTCATCTGTTAAATCTTCCCATTTTGAGATTGGTATCAACAATAATGCCCTCCTGAATTCGTTGTATCTTGCTACATTCCTCTCTCTGTCCCTATAAACTGCATCATCACCACATTGTTTCATATTAAAATTACGGTTGGCTATACACAATTTCAACAATACTTAAAAAGTGTTACTAAAATTGAGTAACATTTTCTATTATTTATCAACACTTTTTTAATTTTTTTTAAAAAATTATTACTAAGATGTTAAAAGGTATGTATTTAATTTTAAGGATATTTTTAAAATGTTATTAAAGTTGATTTAGTCACCATAGTACTCCACCTTTTATGTATAACTTGTTACCAGTAAATAAAGTACAATTAGACTTAATTTTAGCAGAAAGTAATAAGAGCAAAAATCAATTATTTTTAAAGAACAATTTCATTTTGGAATTTCTAGAAATTGATTTTTTTTTCCGATGGGAAATCAAGAAATGATATTGGAATAATGGAGGATTAAGATTAGGTATATGATACTTTCAAGGGCAGGTAGGTCGACATGATCAGGCCTTTGTGAACCATCTATGTTTTGTGGAATGAGATCTCTAAGCCAAATTGGATAGTTCCAAAGCTCAAGTGCTCCACATGCTTGGTGGCCCATTGATACTATTTGACTTGGAATCCCTATCTTTCTTAAGCTCTTTTCTCCTTCTTCTCCAATCAAATTCTTCATGGGGACCCTGAAGAAAATACCAAACCAGAAAGCAAATTTTCTTAACCATTCTTCTTTTTCTTTTTATTTACTTTCCTTGACTTTTACAATTTTTTTCCATGAAATACTAAAAATTAAAAAAAATCCATAAATCTTATTTTGTTTCAATTTTGTTTCTAAACTTTTTAATTTTATCTCGAATGTACCTCGACAGTTAATTTTAAAACAATCTTTAACATGAACAAATTATACACAAAATTTTATAAAAACGACCTTTAACATAAGCAAATTGAGGATAAAATTCTATTACTAGCTCCTAATATTCTTAAAATTTTTTGGCTATCGGGAGTATATTTGATGTAAATCGAAAACTTTTTAAATAAAATTAAAATAAATTAACACTTCAACTTCAAGGTATTTTAACAAATTTTATAAATAAAAAATATATTTTACCATTTATTATTTTATTGATTGATTAGCATTTATTAAAACAAAATGTTAATTTCATACTCTTTGATCAAGGGTGGAGATTTGTTGGGGCCAGGAGTTGCAGATATGTCTCTGAGTTGCAAGTTATCAGGTAAGAGAGAGTGCATTCTATAAACACTAACAAATTCCTCAGTTAAAGAGTATGGAACACCATGATTTTCTGGTTTCTTCATTCCCACAAGTCCTCCTAACGCTGCTCCTCCAACGTGTCCAAAAGTGTCCTTAAATTTCTTCCCCAACAATCCATACCTTGCAATTAATTAATCCAATAATTAACCCAAAAGCATGTTGACCTAATTAATATTAATTAATTGATTAATTATGAGTTGAATAATAATTAATTACCAGTTGGCCCGCATGCCTGCAAGTAGAGTGTCAGTTTTAAGGAGCTCGACAGTCCAATCAATGGTGTGAATCTTTGCAATCACTGCTGACGTCACCAGCCTTGCATGCCTGTATATTTCTTCGTCCTCCATTTCTGGGTAGTTTTTCTGATTTTTATTTGTGCATTCAAATCCACATATATTCATCAGACAAAATATCCCCACACAACTTTTACAGTTTATTGAGAATAAATTATAAAAATAATCATGAAAAATTTTTAAATTGACAAAGATAATTCTTAAAAAATTTGAACCACAAAAATATTTCAAATTATTTAAAATTTTGACAAAATGATAAAAGAAAAAATATTTAGGTAGCTAACGGAAACAGAAATAACATTAGCAATTATTGTTTGATATTTTTGTTAAATTTTTATTAGTTTAATCAATGAGTTTAATTCAATATATAAAATGTTTGAAATTAGTCAATTATATATATATATATATATATATATATATATATTTATATTCAACTGTATAATTGGATGATGAACATATAAAATTATTTTACAGTAAATATATTAAAATTAAATTCATATAAATAAATGTCAAATAAAAGGTACGGTGCCTGATTTTATAATTTAGCAGGGTGCGTTAAGCCGTTAATTACTACTACTAGGCATATATACCTTGAGAGCATCACAAACAGAATTGTGTTCTTGAACAAAAAGGGCCTGCAAGGTTGAGACACCAGCCCAGCTATTCCGTACATCTCCGGAGAGTGCAATTCCATTTTCATCATGCACAAGCTCCCCTTCTTCTGATATCTTTATCTTCCCATCTTTCCATGTTCTCAGTTTCTTCAAAACTTCCCCGTTACTTCCATATATCACACTTCCATCCCTTTAATCAAATTATTCATTATTAATATTAATCAGCTCTTATACACAGATCCATTACATGCATGTGTATCTGCTTTTTGCTAAAATTATAAAAATTAAAAGAATCATTTAACATGTTATTATTATAATAAGTAAATAACCACGTGACACCAAAGCAACACAACTGCGTATCAAATAGTCAAATGTTTAAGTTTTACTAGTTATGGGAATATATATGTTTTAATTTTTTATTATTTTCGGAATATTAGTCATTTTCAGTTTTGTATACTATCTATATATATGTCATTGTCCTAGAATACTGTAGTGTAGCTTTCATTTATGTATATACTAAACAGACATCATAAAAAGCATATGAGGGGTGATGTCCCTTCTAATAAATTCGTCCCTATTCATATTCTATAAATTATTGATCATAATAATTATTATTATTGTAATAATAAATAGCAAAGCATAGATAGTGTGGTAGAAATGAAATGAAATGTCTTATTATTACCACCATGGTGTTCGAATGTTTTTAGATCCAGTCTTGATATCATAAAAGCCAGTTGGAAATTCCTTAGTTTTGTAGAACCTGAAAGACTTGAGTGGGCATTCACTTGCAACTTCTCTTGACGCTGTCAGTTCAATCTGTATGTATGAAATACAATCAATATTATTTATCAATAGTTTACAACATATGTAGGAAGAGAAACACACACCGACGTCTCTTTACACTAATTAACTCTTATTTGTGATGATAAAATCATAAAATTAATCTATACATTTTTATACATTCATTGTTTTTTTTTTTTATTTTAATTTTTCTATTGAGTTACATTATTTTTGTGCTATACATAACTGTTTCTAAGCTATCATATGATGTATCCATGTGTTTTATAAATTTTTTTATCCCGATATTCATATTTTTCGTATTATAAATAGAATATATGATGATACATCTATTTTCATATGATATGTACAATTATTTAGAATTTAGTAATATTGATTAATTTACAAAAAGAGAATGTTATGTGATCATTATAATTTATTATTTCTTTGATATTACTTAGGTATCAAAATTAAAAAATATTAACTAACTTATAATATTAAACTATTAATTATTAAAAGTGCTAAAAATTGATACTCAAAATAAATTAAAATTAATATCTAATATTTCTCTTATAAAAATGGATTAGTTCTATTTTGGTTTATAGAATGAAACGGGTAATAAGAATAAAAAAAACAGTTATCTTGTTAACTAATAGGTAAGAGAAAATTTGGCTTTTGCCACACTTAAAAAACATTCAGAAAGCCTAAATTTTGTGTCTGTGGCTAAAAAAAAAAGATAACAATAGAGATTATGCAAGAAGTGAGAAGGAAGCTATGATAGAAGACCTAAGCATTGGCTTGCAATTCTGCCTAGAAGAAGTAGGGATAAAGGAAGAGGAGCTGTGGGTGATAGTAGGAGATAAGACTCTAATACAATAATGGATCCAAGAAAAGAAAGAGGTAATAACTTGACATCAAAGATTTATGAGGAATAAGATAAGACAATTAGACCACTTAATTATTCATAATATCAAGTTGATGTATGTTTAAGGAAAAAAAAAAAAAAAAAATTCAGCAACAAAGAAAAATGAACACAATTGGCTATTAGATTAGAATAAGGAAATTGAACGCATTGGGAGACTTAGGAAAGCCTCTATCAGAATGTGATGGGTGCAACGCGATAAGAAGCAGTAGCAATGATAGATATTACTTGGTTTTATATGTCTGTATTGATATTGAAATAAATGAGAGCATAGTAGGATATAATGGTAGTGAGTGGAGTTGAAGTTGGTTTTTCATATTTATCCTGATTGTATTTTTCTTGATGACAATGTTAAGGAGAAATGTACAATCGAATTGAGTTTTAAAAATTTACTCCCTCTGTTTGAGTTGTGTTGTCTGTACTCATCTTAAAAAAATATGGAGATCAAAATATTTTTATAGTGTGTATTAAAGATACATTTTAAAAGAATAATAATAAAAACTTTATCATTTTTTTATTATTCAATGACTTGAAAATATAAAAAAATTATCTTTCAATAACTTTTAATAAGAGATTTTTTCTTGTACTCTTAGAACTTATTTTTAGGATACATATATATTAATAAGATCCTAGAGAAGAACAAAGCATGTCTCATAAATAATTGAAAAAAAATAAATAGATAGATCGAAATGGGTTAATTATGTATAATCTTCGTATAGATCAATACATATAGAGTTGCATAAAATGAAGATTTTATTAATCTATGCGTATATAAAAAATAATATATTAAATAATTATTCATATAAAATACATATTAAAATATAAAATAAACATTAAAATAATTTCACCACAAATATTTATATATTAATAAAAATAACCTATACGTGCACATGATATTTTTAATTCTTTTAAATATGCGCATAATTATTTCCGACTTGGAGGAGATACTATTTATTTAAAATTATGTTCAATAAAAAGTTAAACACATATATGAACTTGTTTAGGTCTCATTAAGTTGTTTTTCTTTTTAATTTTTTTTTTTTGGTATGTTTGACAAATTCTCAAGAATAAAAGTATAATGGGTAGGACAAATTAAAAAAAAAACATTTTTTTTGAAGATATATATAATATATTTTTAAATTTTTTTTTTTTTTACATTCGAAATGTTTTAACAAAATAAATAAATTATAAATAATTTTATATCATTGTACGTACCCAGGCAATCATAATTAAAAAATAATATTTTATATAAAATATTCAACATTAAACTACTACTCCTATATATTTTAATTCCTTTCACAAATCTCAACCATCAACAATAAATAGGGGAAATCTCAATGGATAACATAGTATCATACATCTTACAAGCAAGCGGTCTGACCGGACACGCACCCTATATTATTATGATTACGTTAAGAGCGAATACGGCTGGTTGTGATTATCTTGATTCTTGAATGGGCACCCATGTGGATGTGGATGAATTATTGAACATTGCTCTTGCAATTAATTTTGATATGCATATTTCACTTTTTTTTTACGTGTCTTTGTCTCAACCATATTTCAATGTCATTAAACATGAGACATTGACGTTGTCTTTTCGAAAATTTCGAAATCTAGGAAGCAGGAAGGACTGAAGGAGCAAATGATATCCGGATCCGCAGTCCCTACTAAACTTTTCAACAAAATTGAAGCCAAGAGCGATGAAATTAGGGAGATGGATACTCAAATGCAGTTGACTTTATATAAAGTTGTTTGATAATTATTCTTAAATAAATTAATATGTTTGACTAAAATATAATCAAATAATTTTAAATGACAACTTCACATAAATTCAACTGCACCTGAGTTACCATAAATGTAAACCGATTCTTCCTAGGGTCTTAATCCTCGTCTAATTACGTCTAATATAGATCAAGTCTATTTGATGAATAAATCAGACTTAAATTTTTGTAAAAAATCTTTTCCTTAAAAAATATAGGCTCATATTTTTTAAAAAATTATAAAGCCTAATAAATCGACCCATTTATATATATTATGTTTTTTTTTATAATTTAAAGAAAAAACATTTTATATATATTATGTTATAATAATTATTTTATTATTTAAAAAAATAATGTTGTTAAATTTTAAATAAATTAAAGAGATATAATTTATCAATAAAATTATTTTTACCTTCTAACCACAAAAAATATTAATAGTTATAATTAATATATATATATATATATATATATATATATATATATATATATATAAATATAAATAAG
>JASCZI010271904.1:0-30406 GCA_036250425.1 Stylosanthes scabra
AAATATCAGATTATAACTAGAGAATATATATATATATATATATATATATATATATATATATATATGTATATATATATATATATACAATCAGCATAACCGTTAGTGCATATATATAACTCAAATTATATAGAGAGAATTTATTAAATATTACTATGAAAATTTTTAATCGAAAGTTGGGAAATCTTTGCACTAACAAGTAACAACTTTAATCGGAGAGTGCATAAAACAAATTCTTCACCTTTAATTTAAACTAAATTTAATAGCTATTAATCAATATAAATAAAAAATACTTAAATTAATATAAAACTAATAATCCTTCTAGTATATATATATATATATGATATACAATTTTTTTTATTAATTATGGTGATAATGCACAAAACATCTTATCTAAATCAAATATTACTTTCCACCATCAGTTATTTCAATCAGGCAACTCTATTTCAATAACCAATTCAATAATTTTTTTAGAATTAATCTACATGTACCATTGTATATCTTTGTACACAATATTTTTAGCACGAAAGTTTTATAAACTTAGTATAGAATGTTTATATTTTTTCGTGTTAAAAATAATATGTATAGATGTATATAATTATACATGTAGTATTACCGATTTTTTTAAAAAAATTGAAAGAGATATTGACGAAGAAAAAAGGAAGGTGGATACAGTAAAGTTGATGAGGCAACGAAGAAGATGTGGGAAACACGATGGTGATGGACTACCCAAATAGAAAGAGAGGCGGCATAGCAAATAAACGAGGAAGAGAAGCAGACGAGGTGAAGGCAAGGTATATAAAGATGACAACAGTGTTGAGAAGTAGGTGCGAGGTGAAGGACGAAGAAAGGTACATAGTATTAAAGTTAGAAGTATTCTTCTACAAGTATTCTTATATATCTACACTGTAGTCTTGTATTTGCTATAGGTATATTGGTCATTTCATACTTGTAACAATACACAGATTATTCATTATATCCATTACAATTCAGAATCAAACACCTACTTTACTCTTCTCTCTATCTTTCTCAATTAGGGTTTTTACCCTTACATTCAATTCTTGATCTTCAATCTTCTTGTTCTGTATTAGTTCCAGAACATTCACATGGTATCCAGAGCTTGTTGAATCGATCCCGATGGCGCTTCTTTTCTCGACTCAACTGAACAACAAGAACGGCCTTGTGCTGCTGGCGAACAAGCTCGAAGAAACTAATTTCTCCACATGGCGGAAGAGTGTCCTTCTCACTATCCGCACCCTCAAGCTTCAGGATCATTTTTCATCTGAAAGGATTCCTCCACAATTTGAAGAAGTTTCGCCCATTGATGATGATGCTGAATCGGCAATTAAGAAAGGGGAAGGGGATTCTGATGCTGGTGCTCTCTCCAAAAAGACTCATTCTTCCAAATCAAAAATCTTGCAAGAATCGGCCAAGTACTCTGAGTGGATGCAGATCAATTGTGCCCTACAAACCTGGTTGGATGCATCGATGAGCATCACCTACCAGAACAGAGTCGTTCACTGTGCATCGTGTGCCGAAGCCTGGGAAACTATCAACCACATTTCAGAGTCTGAAAACACAACTTCGAGCCTTTAAGAAAACAGGAACAATCAATGATTATCTTCAAGGGATTCAAAATATGGTAGACTCTATTCGTTCAATCGGTGAATCTTTATTGATGCTGACCATGTGCAGGCGATTCTTGATGGGTTACCAGATGAGTATGATGGCTACGTGACTTCGGTGCTTTCTCGACTCACAACCTTTACAATCCATGAGGTAGAGTCGTCTTTCTTGGTGGCCTACGAAAACCGGATTAACAAGAAAAGCCAAACAATTGCTGTAGATCATATCACTCAAGCTCAATTTGAAACTGCTACTGGGTCTGGAAGAGGAAACGGAGGAAGAAATGGAAGGGGCGGCCGTAGAGGCAGACGGGGTTGCAATCAAGATTCTCGTCCACAATACCAACTCTGTGGCATGGTTGGACATATTGTTCAAAATTGCTTCCACCGATTTGACCCTCACTTTCAGTCTCCTTCTCAGGCTGCTCATACCTCGATTCCATACTCCAATACCCAACCACCACCACCTTTAAGTTCTTTTCATCAGCCACGATCATACTTTACTGCAACTCCCTCTACTCCAGAGTCGAATTGGTATGCTGATACATGTGCCTCTCACCATGTAACAGCTGAGCAATCCAACATATTACAGCATTCAGACTCCAATACTAGACCTGAACAACTATATGTTGGTAATGGACAGGAAGTACAAATTTTACATTCTGGTTCCTCTTCTTTATGTGATAAATCTTCAAAATTGTGTTTTCAAATGAATACCTTATTACATGTACCTACTATTACACAGAATTTGCTAAGTGTATCTAAATTTGCTTTGGATAATTCTGTATTTTTTTAGTTTTGACATCACTATTGTTTGATACATGATCAGGCTACCAGGGAAGAGCTGGTACAAGACAAGGTTAAAGGTGGTCTATACTGTTTTGACAACCTCAGAATAACAAGTTTCAGAGACAACTCACCGGCTAAAATCTTCTTGATACACTCTTCTACAAGTAGTACTAATACTCAAACTCCTACTAGTCTATCTTGTTTCAATAGGAATACAGATGCCTCTGCTATGAATAAACAGAGCAATATGAAATCTAATGGTGTTAGTAATCAAAATGTTTCCACAATAATAAATAAAACTGCATCTGATATCTCTGAGTATAATAACCGCCCTGTTTCATCTTCCTTAGGAAATAAATATAATGGTATGCATTCTGCATCATCAAATTTAGCACAAACTTACATTGCTCAATCTAATGTTCCAAATTCTTTTGAAATTTGGCACAAAAGACTTGATCACAGCAATGTTAAAGCTGTGACGCATATTATGAAAGCATGCAACATCAATTCTACTTTGTATGATTCACATAAACCTATCTGTGAATTTGGTTCTTTAGCAAAAATGCATCAATTACCATTTCCTGATTCTAAATATGTTTATACTGAGCCTTTGCAAATTGTCTACAATGATATTTGGGGCCCTGATCCTTTTACATCTCAAATGGGGTTTAAATACTATATTAGCTTTGTGGATGCCTACACTAAATATTTATGTATGTATCTACTTACTAATAAATCACAGGCACTTATTGCCTTTCAAGGATATAAGAACTTTATTGAAAATCAAACATGATACAAAATAAAATCTCTTCAAACTGATAATGGAAAAGAGTTTACATCTACTGCCTTTAAAACCTTTTTAGATCAACATGAAATCTTGCAATGTTTGTCTTGTCCTTATACACACCAACAGCAGGGTAGTATTGAAAGAAAACATCGTCATATTACTGAAATTAGACTCTCATTACTAGCTACTGCATCTATGCCTTTAAGTTTTTGGGACTTGGCTTTTCAAACTGCTGTTTATCTTATTAATAGACTTCCTACACCATTGTTGCAAATGAAAACACCCTTATGAAATGGTATTCAAAAGAAAACCAAATTATTCCTTATTAAAAATTTATGGTTGTACATGTTATCCTTATTTGAGATCATACAATAAACATAAGTTTGACTTTAAGAGTACCCAATGTCTATTTCTCGGCTATGACTCTAATCATAGTGGTTACAAATGTATGACTAAAGAAGGTAAAATATATTATTCTAAGAGTGTCTTATTTGATGAGCTCTTGTTTCCCTATACATCTCTTTTCTGCTTCTGGAATTTCTAACCATGCAGGGAGCTCTTCTTTAAACTCTGCCTAGCAACAACAAGGTGTGATTCCTCTCAATCAATTACCTCCACTACAATCAACAACCATCACTCAACCAAACTTGGAGACTAGTACTTCAGATTCAACTAGGGATAGCAATAAAACAACACAGATTTCCTCATCAGCAATCCCTACTCCAACACCAATACCAATCACTGGCATTGAGATAGTTTTGCCCACCTCTGCCCCTGCTGCTCCAAGCCCACCACCACCAACACAAAACACTCACAAAATGATCACCAGATCAAAGACTGATAACATCAAAACGATCTCTTATATTTCTATTGCTACCTCTGATTCTGATTTAAAATACACTTTACCTAAGAATTTTGCTCAAGCACTAAAAGTTCCTCATTGGAAAAGTGCCATGACTAGTGAATATCATGCTTTAGTTAAAAATAATACTTGGACTCTTGTTGATCCTTCACCAGCTGCCACAATTGTAAATTGTAAATGGGAATTTGTCATGAAGAAAAACCCAAAAGGTGAAATAGTTAGGTATAAGGCACGACTGGTGGCTAAAGGATTTCAACAAAAAGAGGGAATAGACTATGAAAAAGTCTATAGTCCCACTGTTAGACTTGTCACTATTAGAATCATACTTACTATAGCCCTTACTCAAGGGTGGATTCTTAGGCAGTTTGATTTTGACAATACTTTTCTTAATGGACAACTTTCTGATTTGGTTTATATGGCTCAGCCACCTGGTTTTCAAACCAATGAAAAACACAAAGTCTGTAAATTAAATAAAGCAATCTATGGACTTAAACAGACACCTAGAGCCTGGTACAACACATTAGCCACAACTCTTCACAGCTTTGGTTTTGTGCATACCACTCTTGATATAGCCTTATTCATTAGAAAAACTACAAAGTCTGTGATTTATTTACTTGTATATGTTGATGATATCATTGTCACTGGTTCTGATGCTTCTGAAATACAGTCGTTGATTAACAAACTGCACACTACCTTCACTTTAAAGGATCTTAACAGACTCAATTATTTTCTTGGTTTGGAAGTATTATATTCAGGGACTAACAATTTGCTTTTGAAATAGGAAAAATATGCAAGAGATCTCTTAATAAAAGCTGGCATGGCCGATTCTAAGTCCATGCCAACACCAATGATATCTAATTTAAAATTGTATTCTAATGATTCTGAAAATTTTGATGATCCTAGGAAATATAGGAGCATAGTAGGAGCATTACAATATCTAACAATAACACGTCCAGATATTTCCAATGCAATAAATAAATGCTCCCAATTTATGCAAAGTCCAACTCTTGAACATTGGAAGGCTGTGAAACGAATTCTGAGATTTATCCAAGGTACAGTAGATCAAGGGATGCTATTTACTAAGAGTATTGACTATAGGATTCTTGCTTTTTCAGATGCGGACTGGGCTGCGGATATGGATGATCGAAGGAGCATCACGAGCTATTGCATATACATGGGAGCAAACTTGATCTCTTGGAAGTGTATTAAACAATCAAAAGTGAGCAGATCCAGTACGGAGGCAGAATACCGAGCCATAGCTACAACCAAACTGAAATCATGGCCATTCAACTACTGTTACAGGAATTACAGATTGCTCAAGCACATCCACCTACCATATACTGTGATAATCTGAGCAGCTGCCACCTAACTGCTAATCCGGTTATGCACAGCAGGAGCAAGCATTTGGAGACTGACTTGCATTTTATCCAAGATCTGGTTAATGATCAGAAACTGTTTGTTGTTCATGTAAATGCACAAGACCAGATTGCAGACATCCTAACTAAGCCACTGTCTTTAAAGCTCTATGATAGGTTTAGGAGCAAGTTTAGGTTAGATAAACTCCTACCCAAAACTTGAGGGGAAATATTAGAGTTAGAAGTATTTATTCTTCTACAAGTATTCTTGTATATCTACACTGTAGTATTTGCTATAGGTATATAGGTCATTTCACACTCTGTAACAATACACAGATTATTCATTCTATCCATTACAATTCAGAAACAAACACCTACTTTACTCTTCTCTCTATCTCTCTCAATTAGGGTTCTTACCCTTACATTCAATTCTTGATCTTCAATCTTCTTTTTCTTTATTAATTCCAGAACATTCACACATACAATGGTGGAGGGAGGAGAAGGCAGTGGTTAGGCCGAGGTAGGACGGGGAGCTAGGTTAAGAGGGATTATGTATGGTTAGGTTCATTAATTAAGGAACAAAGTTAAAATTTTAAAAAATAATCCTTATTTCCAATGAATTAGAGTAGTTTACGCACGCATAGTCGTATACATGCTGAACATATATAGTATGGAGGATATTCACATACATAGAGTAAATATGTGCAGAGCATATATAGTAAATATAAAAACAAAAATGAAATAAAATAAAATAAATGGGATCCACATAATTATTTTTACACAATTTTATATCTCTTTATGTTTTTTCTTTGCAGGAGAGTAATCACCATATAGTATAGGCACATTAATTTATTTAGAGTTACTCATATCAGTTTAACTAATTTTGTTCACAAGAATTTTGAGGGACACTATATATGTACGTAACACACACTAATAAGACCCGATTGGACCACAAACACATACACCCCCTCGATATGTATGTACGGAAACGTCATACCAAAACAAAAGAAATTATTTACGTGCAGTGCCAAATTCATTGTGTCCTCCATCTTTCAATAATAGTATTAGTACCAAGGGCCACCAATTTTTTTTTTTATGTTTTTTCTTCTTTATTAATTTTATATATAAAAGAACATTTTCTACATGGATATTAATACCCATGTGCCATGCATGCATGCATCCTCGCAACATGTAAATTCGATTTAAGTAAAATTTATTGGAAGTCAAAAAATAATTTAGGCTTAAATAAGTTTTTTGTTTTATGAAATAATTGCTTTTTTATATTTTATAGCATATATATAATTTTGGCCTAATAAATTTAGAAGGTTATATATAGATTTAGTTTTAGTTCTTGCTTGTTAGTTTGTTTTGTTGAGTGGAGATGTAGAGAAGAAGCAAGTTAATTAAATGGTGATGACTTGATAAGTCTAAATGCTAACATATAGGAATTGAACAAGCTAAGGGCAACTACATCTCACAGCAGCCAGAGATAGAAATTGGGATGCAACAAATTTTTAGATAAAACTCGGCTTATCTTTTTTAAGATGGACAAAAATTGGAGTATATATAACATTGTTTTAAGACAGAAGCTAAACTTATCTTTAATTCTTGAAATTAAAATAGATAACAATGGGCCTAAGTCTTTACTCCATTTTTCGGTTGATGAAGTTTGTCATGTGAGTCACCGTAACAAGTTCTTATAATTATAATAATAATAATAATAATAATAGTAAGCACCCTTTTTAATTTATGACATTTTTCCTATTGGATTTGATGACACTAATAATATTAAATTTCAAAGTAATTTCTGAACAATTAATAAACTAGATATAATGATCCTACAATTGGCTGGAATATGTTATTACCAACGAGAAATGTTAGGTTAAAATTTATGTGTTATATGACCACTTATCGCACGTGAATGGTTGACCTATCATTTTTAACCTAATATGTTAGGTCATTGATAATTTATTGATTGTAAAGATTGATATGTCTAAATTTTTAATTGATCAAGAAGCATTGTTGAATTTGATATCATTAAGAAACGCTAACTTAAAATGAAAAAAAGTAAGAAGTCGACTATGTTTACTCTAATAATAATAATTAGGGGACAAAATTGAGAATATAACGGTGTTAGCAATATGCTACGGAGGTAGGGAAGTAGGTAGTTACCTAATAAGATAGAATAGGTTCTGATAATGGTAGCAGCAAGAATCCTGGGGAGACGTCTTTTCCTATGCATGCAAATATTGAATTGCATGGTAAACTCAACCGTCCCATCTACTTCTTACTACTTACTTCATCCATCTCGATTTTCTTTCCACTAAAAACAACACAATAAAAACACAATAATTCACCCTATCTTCCTATAAAATGTTACCCTATTTGGAATTGAAGAAAACCAGTCTATTTAACACCAATTATATATGTGAATCCACGCTCCATCACTTTCTTCACTCCACCAATTATATATGTATTATTTAATTAAACTTGAGTGATATAAAATATTATTTTTTAATTTTATTTTTAAAATTTGATTTATTATAATTTTACATATTTATTTAATTATTATTAAATCAAAACAATTCGATCAGTTATTTAATTATTATTCAATACATATAACGCTATATTAATTATTTATATGGAAGTCTCTATAATATTCATATTATGTATTATTTTGAATGATGTAAATTAAATTATTAATATTTTTATTAAAAGGTCTAATTAATCTAAGATTTATATTTTATTTATTATTTATAAAACAAAATTTGTTAACTCTAAAAATTAAAGTTATTACTGTTTGATTAATTAGATTTGCGTGATGTGAAATATTATTTTTATCATTTAAATTTTTTATTATAATGTGAAAAATAGGAACTATATGATTGTAAACTCATTTTTCACATTAAGTTATATAAAAGTAGATTTGTTATTAGAGATGGTTATTAAACTTGAATGAGTCAGTTTATTATATGTTTATTGGAGTTTGTTTCTATTAATCTAAAGTCATGTTAGGTATTTAGTTGTTTTTTCCTTAAGTTTTTTCCCAGGTCATACATAATAAATATAAAGTTAATTGTCATCTAATATTTTATATTAATTGTTTAATTTTAAATATTAAGTTGATTGCGCTGGTGTAATATATTATTTGCACGATTATAGAATTTCTTAAAAATAATAGTAAAAACTTCTTTTTATTGGTTTTTTAAATAAAAAATTTATTTATAAAGTGTTTTAAAATAAATAATTATGCTAATAGAAAAATATTATTAATGTGTAAATATATATTATAAAAATTATAAATTATACATGATTAGGAAATAATTGTCACAAAAGAATATGTTTAGCGGTGGTTTTACGAAAATCGCCACTAAACACCACACATAAATCTGATAGTCACGTGTTTGTTTAGCGGCCGCGCCCATTTAGGCAGTTTTGTTATAATCGGCGCTAAATCAAAAAATTGCTAGTCCATTTAAAAAATTGCCGCACAAATCACTGCTAATTAATAATTAGCGACGATTTTAAAAAAGCGCAGCGAAAAAACCGTTGGCATCCGACGAAATGTTGCAGTAGACTGGCCTAATATTATACATTAACAAATATTTGTCATTTTTAAATTATTGTAATCATGATTACTTCCCATAGAATCACTCACCTCTAGAACGTTTTTACCAAGACCTACCCAACTAATTCAATTCAACTTAATAAAGATCTAATAAGAATATGTTATGCATTAAAATAAATCATCAACATAAAATATATATTAAAATATAAAATATATATTATAAGTAAGTTAAATTATATATATATTTAATTATTTATTTATATATAAATATATAATAACTAATTTTGATAGACAATTAACTTTTAAAAAAAGGAGGTTTGAATCTTACTCCCAAATCCCAACAAAACTTTGTTTTGCTTTGTATATGTGCGATGAGTCTAGGCAGCTCACCAAAATGGTGGTGACTCTGCCTAATAACATGTCTCATATATGAATTTTCACGTATACCAATATATATATATATAGAGAGAGTTGATGCTGTTAAATTCCAAACTATATTCTACTTTAAATAATATTAGAAAACTGATTAATTTTTTTTCTAATTTATAAAAAAATTAATGTATTTAATTACATAAATCTTAAAAATATATTTATATGTAATATTTTTTTTTTGTATTTTGGTAAATTTTTTTTATAGATTTTTTATTTTATTTTTGTTTTATACTAAAGTTTTCCTTTTTATATTTAATAAAAATCAAATTCAAAATCTTTAAATTATAAGCTCTGTTATGAAATTTTTTTTAAGAATTTAAACGAATAAGAAAACATAGTCACCAAAACAAAAAAAAAAACGAATAAGAAAACATAAAATAGTTATATCTAACACGAAGTAGAGAGAGTAATGTCATTTATGAGTTTAGGTGCACCGTGAATGTGTCTTTGGTATTATATTATTGGTGTCTTTCAATGTTTATTCTAACAATAATTTTCAGAGTTTAATTGATGGGGGATGCATTAGTCAATTCAAATGAAGAGAAGCAGTTCAAAGGTTGTTACAGAAGGTGGGTACGTCGTCCTCCAAAATTTAATAAAATAATTTTCAGATCTTCCTTTCTCTTTTTCTTCCTCCTAGGAATTGAAGATCATCATAGTAATGCAATAATAACAGTAATCATACACTATATGTTCATGACTTTAAATTAAAGCACTTAAACATGATTACAAGTCTTGTTTAATTTTAAAATTTTTCTCGAGCTTACAACCTTTAGGTTTGACTACTCTCCTTTACCATTAAAAGAAGTATGTGAATCATTTACCATTCTTTTCGCTTGATTTTAATTTTGTCTTAGCCTTATTAACGGAAGTTTTTCTTTTTTTTTTTTAAAAAAAATTAATTTATTACATCTATAATCCATTATTACAACGACAAAACACAACCATGTATGGAATTTCTAATAATTAATTTCCTTTGTTCGAGACTACAACATTTTGCGATGATTTCTATTTTAACCGTGATCATATTTTCTAATATTTTTATTTTGCGACGGTTTCTTTAAATTGTCACAAAAACTACAGGATTGTGTATTTAGTAACGATTGAATAAAACCGTCGTTAACAAATTACCGCTATCTATAGGCTTTATCATAGTAAGATGTTGTTATCAAGAATTAATTATTATAGCCATAGGAACATATAGAAAGTGTTAGAAAGGAAGAGAGAATACACAATAGAAAGATTTATGTATTAGAATTATATGAGAATTATGTATGAGATGTATATCACATATTACAATGCATAGCTTATTTATAGGCAAAGAGAGAATTACAATAATAATAACCTAATATCCTATAATTATGAGTAATATAAACCTAATAAATCTATGATATTAATTAATACTGATTTATACTAATATACTCTGACACAAAGCATCAAAACCATGACAATTAAAGGACACCAAATTACCAAGATGCCTAATTTCACAACAATTAATGTTTGAGGAATCTTACAAAGTTAAAATAAGGGACAATATCTTGCACCTTGGTTTATTTATTAATTGAACCAACAACAACAATACAGCATCTGGGCAAAGAAGGCACACATGTTTGGAAGACAAGATTCACAATATATAGTAAAATAAATAATGCATGTATCTCACATACAGATTTTGGAACTTTATTGTAAATCCCTTCAACTTATGCAATAACAAGAATTTTTTTTTTTTTAAATTCATCTAAAAGAAGAATGTACTGAACATTCAGATTTCAGAGTCATCAGACAAAGAACTGGAAAAAATAAAAAATAAAAAATACTGCACATTGAGTAGAACCTGATTCTTTTTCCATAAAAGACAATAGCTTCTGTTTCTCTTCCCCCTACCTTCCTTACCATTTTTCATCAGAATCCTCAGATATTCAGAGATTCACATTACTGTTCATGTTGATAAATATTATAATAAATTAAATTTGGAAAATTTTTTTGGATAGTTTATTTTGTTTTTGTGTGATTGGGGGAAAGAATGTGGAGAAAGCAACTCTTGGCTTCATGTCCTTCATAACAAGTTAACAACAAAAGAAATTATAATAATAATAGTCCCTACCACCACCACCAAGAACCCTTTGAGAGTCCATTGTTTGGTAGCAAGGTTTTAAATTAAAAAGGGGAGAATGTTTAAAAGCCAAGGTACAATACAAACCCATTTTTTCTTTCTTTTATTTATTCAATTTTTTAAAAAAATTTTGGAAACATAAATTAAACCACCAAACACCATCATTTAGATTTTATTATAATAAATTTTACTAATCAAAATTAATTAACTTGATGACTGATATTTCATTTTCTTTTTTTTTTTTCATGAAATGGATGTCAATTTCCCAACCAATTCATTTTTTTTAATAATTCAATTTTATAATTCTAATTGAGAGATCAAGATTCCATTATTTGCTGATATTAGATTGGTGTAATAACAAAGCCACATATTACAAGAGCTTAATTTGGTACTACCCCACACAAGTTGCATACATGAATGATTATAATTGAGGTAGATTTCCATCAACTACAATATTTAAAACATGTCTTTTTCATTAGCATATTTTTTTTCCATACCACAATTAAAAAAGAAACCGGTAGATGTAGATGCCATATTGATTTTCACATAGGGCTAGGGCTATTATATATAATAATAGGACTCTTAAGAACCTAAATAAAATAAAATAAGATGAAGGGTATGTAGTCCTCTACAGGGGTCATGTTTGAACAAGAAATAGTTCATTCACCATTAAATATTTGAGGCAAAGTCACACCAAACACCTCACATGGCTTGCATAGACTGACATTTAAGACAGAGATGTTTACACATGTGAATATATCAAAGCAGAAATTTCAAACCTTCTTGGGGAAACCGTAGTTAGATTGTGCAAAATAATATAAGATTTATTTACAAGAGTCAAGGATATTTCTTCAGAGGGATTTAACTCTCTTGTCCAAACTTCACTGGCCATTGTTCATCCCAAGATATCTATCTATTTATATACACAAGTTATATTGAGCCAAACATATATAATAATACAATATAATTAAAAAATCATGTTATGCCAACAACAACAATTTTTCGGCTACTTCAATTCATATATATTGGGATTACATTTACATGTTGACAAAATGAAGACTCTTGTGAATTAAGCATATGATCCCGTGAAAGAAGCATAGTAGCAAGTTCTGTGAGTTATATATGAGACAATCAATAAATGTAATTGTTTATATAAAAACTAATTAATGCATTATGCATATGCTTTCTTTCTAATGAACTCTAGTTTGCCAATTGCCAAAATGTTGGAATTTTCCTTTTCTTTTTTCTCGGTAAATAAAAAGTTTAGATGCAATAATGGTCACCTTTTCAACTTTGTAAAATTAGGAAATATTTTTTTTTAATATAATGAATACTTACAGAAATATTTAGAACTTAGAATTTATTACTATAGTAGTAATAAAGAGAGGCTATTGTTTCACCCTTTTTATTAATTTTTATATGCAATTTCTAATGTATCATCCTTTCTTATATAAATGAATAACTCAAATTAATAAGAAATTAATTATTTCGTATATTTTTATTTTAATTTGATCAAATATTTTTATTGCTATAAAGTTAATAAATATTAATTAAATTAATATTTAATCTAATTAATATAAAATTTATTATTATTTTATTTTAAAATATTTAGATAATTAGTACCTTAACAATAATATAAAAGAAGACGAATAGAAATTTAAAAATATTTTATTCAAAAAACGTTTAAATAATTAAATTAAATGAAATAAGATGTATGCGACAACAAATATGTTGGGTGTGGCAATACTCTCTTTAAGAATGTGTTTGGAAGAGAGACAGAGACTCAGATACTGAAACTAAATTAAGTTTATTATTGTGTTTGATTTAAAATTTATTAAAAGATGAATATTAGGAGGTAGAGATTGAACTAAATCAATAGAGACGGGACAATAACTAATATTGAAAACTTTAATTTAGGATAAAGATATTTGAGTTAAAAAAAGTTATTAAAGTTTCAGTCCATTCCCCAATCCCACAGTCCCCATTATTTTGAGATACTGAAAATATTAAAATTTTATTAACTAATACTAAAATTTTAGTTTAGTCCATGTCCACCGAACACAATACTAAATTTTAATTCCTCAATGATAGAACTCAACTACCTAAAAGTAATAACTCAAAATCATGTTTTTACGAGACATGTTCTTATTTCTTAAGTTTTAGTACTTTCATGACCAATGAGTTTATAGGATTGTGGAGAAATAATGATAAAGTAGTGTGAAAATAAGAGATAATTTCTAGTGAAAGTATATACAAGATAATTGTTCCATAAATCAATGAGGATTCTCATCAAAACCATAATTTGTTCTTCACAAAGGAGTTTGTGAGTGAGTGATGCATCAGCTTAGGTTGTCATTAGCTCCAAACTACTAAATTAATAGTAGTAGATCATCTTTTTTCTCCAAAATTTAGACTATGATGAACTCTCTTTAATAAGCCGTCTAAAAACATTTGTTTATATCAATGATAATACAATTAATTAATTATAATGGTGTATAATGATTTGGTCTAACCCCACTTTCAACAACACTATTAAGGATAAACACTGATTAAAGCGAATTTAATGGTAGCACGCACACACTAATCACTCACTCCCACACAGACATATTTTATGCAATCATCATATATGAATAATTAATAACAATATCATCAATTATTTGCCACCGCATAGGTCACTTTGAAGCTACTTAAAATTGCATTGAACTTTGAAAGGTTCAAGAAAAGTTGTGCAATTTGACAGGGTGAAAAATTTTAGTATGGAAATCTTTTTGGTGCAATGCCGAAAATGGAGTTTAGGGTTGAAAGTTGGCATTTTGAGTTTTGGCTTATTCGAAGTGTGAGAAATTTTTATTTTTATTTTTTTTTCTTTTGTAGTCTAAAAAAAGAATTTAAAGTGATAAATTTTCAGTGAATGAATCATACATACACACGACGGCTCTCCACCATCTTGTAGGATGCAAAAAAACGTTGTCTCATAAATACGTATTTCTTACTTCTCAGTGTCCCATACAACATATGTATTTTATTTAGAAAAAAAAAATGATAGTCATAGTTTGGTAGCTACAAATAATCATAATTTTTTATTTTGATTTTTATTTATAAATTATTATTGAATTAAATACATGATCGTAAATGTTATAAATATATAATTACGAATGTTATTAAATAAAATTATAAATATTAAATTAAATATAATAACTATATATTATGACTACATCTCATTACCATTTTATTTCTACCACTTATATTCATGTATTATACCAACTCTCAAGGTCTATTTAAAAATTAGATTCTAAATTTGATAGTTTTTAATATTATTCCCACAAAAATATGATGCCTTTAACTTTGGAGACTATGTTAATAGAAATATTTTCCTATAAAGATAATATATATTATGAATTATTAGATAATTTTAATATAGTCATATATACTATCATATGAACATGAAAATATGTTAGGAAGGATTTCTAGTGTTGTTAGAAATTCATATGTTCCTTTAACGGCTAAAAATACAGCTGATTTAAAAAATACTTGAAAGTCCTCCGGTAATGACCTTAATTTTATTTCTCTGCCACTATAGTAAGAAAATTGAGCACTAATCTTCCGTACATGTAGGATGGAATAGTTGAATACATAAAATTGGAAATAAATCCAATTTTGTAAAATCATCTTACTTTCCCGTTTTCTGTGTTATATTTTCTAGGCAACCAAAACAATAAACAGGGCATGCAAGTTTCTGCAAGGCGGATAAGATGGTGCTGTGTCCTTGTCTCACCTCCACTCAAAAGAATCTTTTTTTTTTCTTTTTGTTTTTTAAGAAATTTAAAGTCAATATTATTATTTATTCACGTTAGAATATAATTACAATTACAATTACAATTTATAAAATGTTTTCTATTTTTATTTTTTTTCATTATTATTTTCACAAGTTTATATAGAAAAATACAAATAAAATTTCATCATTTTAAATTTTTTAAAAAATTTTAAAAATATAAATATTAGAAATAAAAATAAATTTCGACAAAATATAAATTTAGTTTGTATTTTCATGTTGTTTTTATTTTCACTATCTTTTATTTTTAAAATTTTATGAGAAAAAATTAATAATATTTTTTTTATTAGAGTTTGGTGTTGTTAAATATTTATAGTTAATTGTTTTAAACATAAATTAGGATTAGTTAAATTATGATAATGAATTTTAGTTAAACTTTATAGATTATTATATTTATATTTAATATTTAATATCAAAATAGAAAGGAAGAATATTGTAGGATAGACTAATGCATATTAGCATAGATTAACAGTGCAGATAATATGTCCATGATATGTACATACAGTTCGTCTTACAAGAATAAAAAATCAAAATATTAGAAAGTTTGGAGAGCTAATATATTTAGTAATTAATGTATTTTATGGTGATGATAATAAATTATGGATAATAATTTATATATTTTATAAATGATCATTTTTATTTTATTTGAATGATAATATTTTTTAATTTTAAATGATAAATTTTTTAAATTTTAAATTATAACTTAATTACTATTCTCTAAAAACTTTTTAATATTGGTTTTATCTGTTTTTAAAATATTTATATGCCGTTCACTTTACAATAATAAAAACTGCTTATTTTTTTTAAAAAAAATACATGTTGTTTCACCCTATAATCCTTAGAACTTAAATAAAAAATATAATTCATTCTTTACAAGGGAAAATTAGACAAAAAGTAAAAAAAAAAAAAGATAGAGTTGCATAAATATAGACAGTTTTATTTTTTTAGATAAACATTTTATTATCTATATAAATTTAATTTTAAAGCACTGTGAGTGTAAATTTATTTTATACATGTATTCAATCACATAATGCCATATCAATAAAAATAATTTTTTTTATTAATCATCCAAAATAATAAATATGATTACATAATTATATAAAATATTTTACACCATTAATTCATCAAAATTAAACTATTTTATATACGAAAACCTTTCAATTACTTGACAAAGGGAGGGGAAAAAAAACTAGTTGAATGGCAAAGGTTTGATCCATTGCTAAAAATGATTTTATAGTAGCAACTAGCAAGTAGGAATGAAAAAATGGAAGTCCCATTTGTCTTACCTTAAATCTAATGCTTGACTCCGTCGACATCGCCGAACACATCCCTCCATTTTCCATCTCTTCCTCGTCTCTCCACGTGGCATTTCTACCATTTCTTTCAGGCCGGTGCCTTTCCTTCCTTCCCCTCACTATTATTAATTAAAAATGAAATGATGATTCAATTTGCAAAAACATTATCTCTTACTAGATTCAACAATTATTAACGACAACAATAATAACAATAACGTACACATACACACACACACACCCCTCTCTACCCTTATATGAGTTAGTTGAGAGAAGAAGAAGAAGAATAAGGTTTGTGGGGTGCTACTTGGAGCTGTATAGATAGAGACCTTTCCTTACTACTATTACTACTACTACTACCTCCTTCCCTCCTTCCTTCCTTCCTTTGTTACCTTCATTCTCCCTTATTATCTCTTCTCTTTGTGAACAACTTGTTATTAGAGATGGGGAATTGCCAAGCTGTGGATGCTGCAGTTCTTGTGATCCAACACCCTTGTGGCAAGATTGACAGGCTATATTGGCCTGTAACTGCTAGTGAGATTATGAGGACCAACCCTGGTCACTATGTTTCTTTGATTATCCCATTGCCTCTTCAGGACCATAATCATAATACTAATCAGGACCATCATCATCATCATCACCACAAGACTGTCAGGTTTACACGTGTCAAGCTTCTCAGGCCTAATGAGACTCTCAATCTTGGCCATGCCTACAGGCTCATCACTACTCAAGGTATATCTCATCATATCAAACCAAATCTTTCTTATGAATCATTGTGTTGTGTTGTGTGCTTCAATTTGATGTTCTTGTGGTTCTGATTTCAGAGGTTATGAAGGTCTTGAAAGCAAAGAAGAATACAAAGAGCAGAAAGACACAGGCTGCTGATGCAGTTCACAACAAGACTTCAGGGGAGTCTGACACACCAAATACATATCAGGTATCTTATGTCAATCTTACTTTTCTTTCTCCATTCCAAAAGGTGAATCCACTAAACAATTTGATCTGCAACTCCACATGGTCTTATGATTTGGATTCATCTTTTTGAAAAGAAAACAAGTGATCATAACCAAATCATTGATGTTGTTATTTCATAATGAAATTCAGGGAATGAGAGCAGACAGACAAAGGCCTGTAAATCCAGCTTCACTGAGGTCAAAATCATGGCGCCCCTCTTTACAAAGCATCTCAGAATCCGCAACTTGATTGGGGCTATGTTGTGAGTTGTGACAGGCTTAATGCCTCATAGAAATAGAACGACATAATTCAACTGCCACTTTCCATGTTGCAAGTTTTTTTCCTTTTGGTGGATGATTCATGCTAAATGATCATGGAAATTCAACCGAAAGTTGAAGCAGGAACTTCGATTGCATCACCATCACCAATCAGTGATAGCATATTTGTATAGCACCCAGAAGAACAAGGGAAAATGAAAAAAAAGAAAAGAAAAGAAAAAAGGAGCAATGAATGTAAATGTATAAATCTATTAGAAGAAGTGAGTTTTGTTATTGATATAGTTACAGCATCCAAATCTTCCTTTTTCTTTTGATTTAATGAGCAAGTTAATAGGGAAAGAAATTAGAACAATATAAGTGGAAATCACTTTAAGTTTAAGTTCCAAATTTTCCAGATGATCAACACAACATGATCAAAATACTAACACCCTTGAAGACAGAGGGTGTTACTGGTAATTTCCTCTTCCTCAGAGCAACCAACAAAACTATGAGCAATAATTCACTAAATTCCTGTTTTTTCAACTAAGATTGGTTAATAGTTAAAAACTTAAAATATAATAAACCTCTGCTGAAGATCAAATTTAAATATTCAATTCTTGGCTGAAGAAGAATCAAACAACAGTAGCATGTCAAAACACTGTTAGCTTTGAGCCAAACATGTCAGAAAAATTTAAAATAGTTTTATATAAGTTGTCTAAGAAATTGTGCTTCTTACTTTGTAGTACAATTTCTTTTTTGTATTTTATTCTTGTTGGGATAAGCTATTGTAGCAGGTGATAGGAGGTCTACCATCCGATTGAAAAGAGAGTAAAAAAGAAGTTGCTTATTTCAGAAGCAAATTTTTTTCTGATTATAGAAAGCTTTAATCAGGAAAAGGTTTCTACAATTGAAGTGCTTTGATGCACAAAACTCTCCTAATGGATTGGCTTAGATTCTCCATTAGGTATCAGATAGCACAGATGCATCATCGGAATACTTCTTAATTCTTGCTCTGTCCCTGCATACCAAGAACATCATGATACAGACTATTTATCAATTATGCAGTGGGAAACTTCAAATAAGTGTCTCTTTTTACTTAACTAAATCTCTAACAAATAGCCAAAATAAGGAGCCGATATACCGGCAGAGAGTTAGAGTAACGCCTATTATTATAAAGAGGGTAGAATTTTATCTCAAATGATTTGGACGTATGAGAAAAAAACCGACAGAATATCCAATTAGTTAAGAAGGTAATTCAGATGAAAGATAGACGGAGGACGAAAGATAGAAGAAAACTAATTGAATACCAAAATCTATGCGTAAACAGTCTTAATATAGACATAATCAGCTCCGCTTAATGAGATAAGTCTATATTATTGTTTTTCGCGTATGTAATACCAAAATCTTAAGCAATGATTTATTAAAAATTCTGTTTTCCATTCAATTTTAGATCTATACCATTGGATTGGCCTAAATCTGAATGCTTAGCTTTGGTGTATGTATAATCCCATTTTAGGTTGTCCTCTAATTAGAGTCTCTATCATGAAACCATGATTTACATGCAAAAAATAGGAATATGACAGAAATTCCAGCCAGATCCATCAAGATATGCAGGGTCCATGACTTCATAGCTATTGAGAACTATGATGGGCCTACTCCATTAATAACCAGCTAGGGAAAACACGCTAATGTGAAACAACATGCAAAATGGACTCTAGATCAATCTTTTTAATACTGTTATTATAAGAGATGTCTCATGTCACCATTAATATTTTGAATTTTGAGCTAACTACTCTTTCATCCTCAAGGAAGATAACCCATTTCACATCGATTTTCAAAAAAACTATTATATTTCTAAAAAATACCATCTTAAATCAAAAATTTTTTTTTTTTTGGTGTCTTAAATCAAATCAGTATTTCATCAGTTAGATAATAACTTGTCATATTAAATGAGACAATGACATGATAATATGTCGCATATAACTCTTAATGTGATACGTTATTTTCTAACCCAAAAAAAAAAAATCAATTTTACTTGTGATTATAATTTATAACTAGCAAACATATTTTAAAAACTAATTTGAATAACTGATTATCTTTTAGCGACAATGTTAAGTATTAACTCCAAAAATAACTGTATAAACACTTGAATAGTTCCAGATGATACTGGCTCAACAGATTGAGGTCCACAATAATGAAAGAGGCAAACCTAACTGGTTTTTTTTCTTGCAATCATTGAGCGGAAATCTAGTAACCCATAATAACATTCTGCCAACTTAGGACCACAAATCAAATCTGCAATAAATTCTCAATGACTCTACTCAAAGGGATAAGAAGAGGTACACATAAACATAAGGCACGTACACACTACAGATCACATAACATAACTATTAAAATTATATTAGTAATGAATTCATTAATATTTTATAATTTTTATTGAATTAAAATATAAGATTATATGAAATCATTTTTCAAAAACTAAATCTAGCTATCAATTATATTAAGACTTAAGAGAGAATTATAATAGATTAATAGACTAAATGGACATCAACTTCTTCAAGAATGAAATTACTTAACACAATTGCCAAAGTAAAATTAGGTATAATTTTCAGAGAACATAATTCAATACGAATATAACAAATGCAACACGCTCTGTTCTATTGTTGCTTGAAAAATATTTTTACTTTCAATGGATAAAAAAAGGTAAATACTCTTGGTGAATCGCGATGGGGACGAAGAACTAGAGGGCACAACAATGCTTTCATATGAAATTTTAGATGAGTGGTATTTCAAAGAGATAAATATGACCGATAGAAGTGAGAGTGAGAGCTCGGATTGGACAGTTACTTGGAATTACGGGAGAAAAGAACGTGTTGAAAAGAACTCTTTTATTTTGGAAGAGGTTGAGGGTGCTATGAAGTTGAATAGTTCTTTAGAGACATACGAGTCTGTGTGTTCATCTGGAGTAGGATTTGATGAGAGTATTATAGTGGCATCTCATATAAAGCAGCTTGGTTCAGCAAGGAAGGAGGAATACATGAACATCAACGAAAAGGTTTCTAAGTTAAATATAAGACAATGTAGCTCAACTCCAACATTAGAGATTGGCCCGGGTATGTCCGATGGTGATGAAGATTTTATGCCTGGTTTAAAGGAACTCAACGAGGCTCGGGAGTTGAAAAGAAAATAAGAAAAAAAGGGAGAAGGCGCGTAAGTGTAGGCCAAAGAAGTCAAAGATATGAAGAATTTTAGTTGATTGGAGAATGTTACACATGTTTTTGGGGGAAGGGGAAAATGGTTATAAGTGGTCAGGAGAGATTGATCGTGTCGTTTTATTGGTGTTAGACTCAGGCTTTATCTAAGGTGATAGTGGGATGGTGTGTGTCTGCAGGTTGGGTGTTTTCTATTCCTATTTGTGTTGTTTTGTGTGTCATCTTGTTCTAGGAGTTTCTTTTTGGGTGTGTGATAAAGTATTTTCTAGAGGAAATCGTAAGGAGTAGGATATTGGGTGCTTCTGTTTGTGTTTGTGTAGGGGATTATAAGGTGCTTTTATTTGTTGCTTTGTACTTTTGCATCCTAAGTAGCCCTATCGGCATTGTCGTTGGGGCTAATTTAAGGTGTTAGATTTGTCGCTTTACTCCCGATTTAGGTCGAGAATAAAACCAACCTTTCGGAAAAAAAAAATAAGATACTCTTCATTGAGATTTAATTTAGTTTTAACTTTTAAATTCTCTAAATAATTTGTTTTAATTGTTAATTTGTTTTGTTGGGTAATGGAGTTAATGGAACAAAATAGCGCAGCTAAAATTTAGAAATGAAAAATTGGCGGAATCGAACCAAATAATTTAGATAATAATGAGAATCTCCTAATAAAGGTATCGAATTCGAACTTATTTTTTAATATATATTTTAAAAAAAAATTAAAATTTCTCAAAATATATAAAAAAAAATAGGTGCCACTCATATAAAGATGGCCAAACCATATTTTCTTAAAGAATTTTATTTTTCTATAATTAAAAATGTTTTTAAATAAATAATAAATTAAAATTACTAAATTAAAATTCATGTAAAAAATGAAAACTAATATATTAAAATTTATATTTAAAAAATTAGAGAAATATTCTATTCATAAATAAAATTTAAAAAATATTTCATTTACAAATTTATAAATAAATATGCAAAATATTAGCATTAAAATTAAAGTAATGATTTAACTAAAATAGTAACGCTTTTAAAAAAAATTTAAACCTTTAAAATGTCATATATAAAAAATTTAAAATATTGTAAATTTAATTGACAAATAAAATAAATTTTTTTAACAAGAAGTTTTTAACATAGGTAAGCTATGAAGCATGGACACTGACACGGACATGGACACGCCGACACACCAATTTTAATTTTTCATATGACATGGGATTACGACATATATATAAAATATAATGTATTTTTTAATAAAATTATAAAATATCTTGACATTTTATTTATATTAAATTTAAATTATTATTTTTTAATATTTTTAATGTCTTTTTAATTATACAAAATATTTAAGTTAACTTTTAGTTTTGAGAAATAATAATATATACTACTTTTAAACTCATTTTAAGGACATAAGTTAAGAATAAAGTTGGATACGCGGACACGTGATGATATTTTGAAGTGTCACATGAGTCCAAAGAAATATTTTTTTGTTTTTTTAAAGACACGAATAGAACACGAAAGACACGCATGTCAGACGAGTGTCGGTGAGTGTCGTGTCCGAAACGTGTCCGACATGTGGACACGCCAATTCAACGGAGTGTCCGTTGTTCATAGTATCTAAGTGTCTCCTTATAAAATTAAATTACATATATAAGTGTCTCAATGGTGTATCTAACATGTTTTCTATATTAAAAAACCTTATTTTTTTTCTACCTTTAACCCTCTAACCTAGTAATTTTATGACAAACTTAAAGCATATGAACATCTATGGCTAACCATCTTATTTATAACTTTTCGTTTCTAAGGTTTTAGGTCAAAATCAATTTCGTCCCAAATATTTTTTTTTTGTCAAAATCGTCCTCAACGTTTCAAAATATTTTAAAATCGTCCTTTTAATGAATTATATTTTTTAAGACAAAAAAGCCCTTTATGTTCCAATTTTTTTTTTACTTTTAAAATAAAATTAATAATAAGTATGAAATCTGATGCCAAACCAGAATCCAGGCTTCGTATTCCTCAATACATAGAACATAATTGATCTTAGCCAATATATCCAACTATAAACATAGAACCTCAATACATATACTCTTACCGAAGATAAAATATCCTTCTCTAAAGTAAATCAAAGACAATATTAAAATACAGGGAGCATGAATTCAATAATCTTCAAGTTGCATTCACATAATTGTTCTTTGCCAAAATATCCCTAAACATGCATCACAAAACAAAATAATTTGGTCTATACCAATGACTGTGAGGCACATAATAATTGATTTGTGGTCCATGCCAAACAGCCAATAATATACTTATAAGCACATGATAGCAACACTATGCTTAATCACTGCATAACACAAACTCAAAATTCCACAACATGCATTTTGCAATAGTTTATACCAAAATGACATTTTAAAAGATTTTGAAACGCTGGGATGGTTTTGAAAAAAAAAAAAACGTTTGGGACGAAATTGATTTTGGCCTAAAATTTTAGGAACAAAAAGATCACTTAACCCATAGTTAAAAGGCGGTGAGCATAGATGATTCCCAACTCCAGCTAACGATGAGGTTAGAGGCTTATCATAGCAAGCTGAAATTAGCCATTTCAATTTTACCTTTTACACTTTCAACTTTGAAAAGTCAGAGTTACAACTTACGGCCTTTGCTAATTTCTTTCATTCTTCTACCCCACACACCTCGTACCCAATTCCATGACTTCAAACTTTATATCCATATTTTTTTTTAATAAGAAAATTTTACTTTTATATTTCTACACGTTACTGTCACAAGTTCCAAGAAAAACCTGTTATATATATTTAATGCACTAATTATCTTAAACGTGTGACTGAAATTTTGCTTAGAGTTTTTTACTGTTCTAATGGCAGAAGAAAGTTCAAAGAGGTATCACAGTTTCTTCAATGATCATCATTTACTTATGATTGTCTCTCTTTCTGTAATAGATTTTATTCAACAACAAAAGAATGAAGCCTCAGTTGTTTTCATCATGTTAATAGGTATGCAGTAGTGACAGGAGCAAACAAAGGGATAGGATTTGGGATATGTAAGCAGTTGGCTTCTAATGGGATCACAGTGATCTTAACAGCAAGAGATGAGAAAAGAGGTCTTGAAGCTCTCCAGAATCTCAAAGATTTAGGTCTATCTGGCCATGTTCTTTTTCATCAGCTTGATGTCACTGATGCTAACAGCATAGCATCCCTTGCAACTTTTATCAAAACCCACTTTGGAAAACTTGATATCTTGGTATGCTTAACAACTTAAGGTTCTTGAAATATAGCATTTTAGTTTGGGGTGTGAATATGTGATTTGTGGAGTTTATGCTTTAATTACCTAATTTATTAGTATGTTGTTATGGATTGCTTAAAATGAGATTCTCTTCCAATAAAAAGATTAGGAGTTAATTTATTAGTATGTTGAGGGGGGAATGGGCATGGCTTTGGATTTTTACTTTGCTTCTCATTGAATGTTCTGTTTTCATAATCTATTTCCATTGTTCTTCAATACTGGGAAATGTTTGTATTTCGTTTAGGTGAATAATGCAGGAATCACTGGGGCAGTTGTTGACCAGGATGCATTCAAGGCTACACTTGCATCTGGGGTATGGCTTTTTCAATACCAGATCTAAGCTTATTTCATTAATTTTGAGTAGTGATTATTTGTAAAGAACATTGGCATTTGTTGTAATGATTATTCTAGAGAGTTGATTCTTGAATCTTTGAATGTAGGTAAAACCTGATACTATTGATTGGAAAAGAATTATATCTGAAGAGTATGAGTATGCAGAAGCAGGGGTTAGAACAAACTATTATGGTGTGAAAGGAATGTGTGAAGCACTTATTCCCCTTCTACAATTGTCAGACTCACCAAAGATTGTCAGTGTTTCCTCTTCCATGGGAAAGTTGCAGGTTTGTGATAACTTGTTTATATTTTAATACATATTATCATGTTAGTTTTTTCTCTTGAATATTACTAATGTATCTGCTATGGTTTCTTATGCTGATACAGAATCTACCAAATGAATGGGCTAAAAAGATTCTAAGTGATGATGAAAGCTTAACAGAAGAAAAAATTGATGAGGTTTTGAATCAATATCTAAAGGACTTTAAAGAGGGTTCATTGGAAACCAAAGGATGGCCTGCTAATTTTTCTGCATACAAAGTTTCAAAAGCTGCTTTGAATGCATACACAAGAGTTCTTGCAAAGAAGTATCCATCTTTCTGTATTAATCCTGTTTGCCCTGGTTATGTCAAAACAGATCTAAACTTCAATACTGGTCATCTCAGTGTTGATGAAGGTGCTGAAAGCGTTGTAAGGTTGGCTCTACTACCTAATGGGAATCAGTCCGGCCTCTTCTTCGTTCGGGGCGAAGTTTCGCCGTTCTGATGAAATTACATCAATAAGTATAGCATTCTTTGATGAGGATTGTGAAGTCTTTTTTGTTGTTCTTTTCTTCTGTTTTACTTAATGAGAGTTGATAATAAGCCATGTTCATTGAAGAATGTAATTACTGATAGAATAAATTGGTGAATGACACTTTGTATTTGTCATTATTAATGAGAATTTTTATTTTCAGCATGTAACATGAAATTTCAGTTGCTTCTAACAACTAGAAAGATGATTTGGCTACATCAAATGTTGGTAAATTTAGTGTTCTTTGGAAAAAAGCAAAGCAAATGTTGATCTTCTATTTTGAAGTATGATCCTAGTAAAAGTAATATAATACAATTATGGATTCAGTTACTTTGGTAAATAACTATGTAAAGGTGAAGACAAATTTTCTATCCGGAAGTTCCAAGGAAAACTGGTTATATAAATAATATAATATAGTTAAGGATTCAGTTACTTTGTAAACTACTATGTCAACATCAAGACAAATTTTCTGTGGGAAGTTCCTAGAGAAACCTGTTGTATAAATGCAACACATTCAGTATCTTAAGCGTGTGTCTGAAAATTTGCTTAGCTTTTTTGATAGATTCAATGGCAGAAGAAAGTTCAAAGAGGTAGCACATTTTCTTCAATGATCATCATTTACTTTTAAACTCAGTATTTGTCTATATACACACGCATTAGGATTTTATGCTTTTCCCCTTTGTTACCTATCTTTATGTCACTGCAACCGATGTAGTTATAAACGCATTTTTTAGCAGTGACAATGAGACTAAGTTTTTGTTAAACTGCAAACAAGATACGTTCATAACTATATCGTAAGATAAGTAACAAAGTAACAAACAACAACAAAGCATTATCACATTAGGTAGAAAACGAGATAAGTAACATAGGGAAAACACCATAAATATCTTGGAGCGTGTTTATATGGGTACTTTAAAAAAGATTTTTGGTTTCATAATTGTTTTCGGTTGCATGAATAATGGTTTTCATGTTAATAGGTATGCAGTAGTGACAGGAGCAAATAAAGGGATAGGATTTGGGATATGTAAGCAGTTGGCTTCTAATGGGATCACAGTGATCTTAACAGCAAGAGATGAGAAAAGAGGTCTTGAAGCTCTCCAGAATCTCAAAGATTTAGGTCTATCTGGCCATGTTCTTTTTCATCAGCTTGATGTCACTGATGCTAACAGCATAGCATCCCTTGCAACTTTCATCAAAACCCACTTTGGAAAACTTGATATCTTGGTATGCTTAACAACTTTATGTTCTTGAAATATAGCATTTTAGTTTGGAGTGTGATGTTAAGTTGAAGATCAGAAAATGAGAAATGGTAAAATGATGAATTTCATAATAGAAACTGTTACAGAATGTTGCTTATATACACTACTAGGGAGAACTAACTCTAACTAACTTCTAACTATAGTAAGCTAACTAACTCAGGGACGATTTAGATTCTTCTCGTTGATGGGGGATGCCTTTGGATTTTTACTTTGCTTCTTTGCATGTTCTTTTTTTGATAATCTAATTCCACTGTTCTTCACTGCTCAGAAATGTTTGCATTTCATTTAGGTAAATAATGCAGGAATCACTGGGGCAGTTGTTGACCACAATGAAATCATAGCTACACTTCCTGCTGGGGTATGGCGTTTTCAATACAAATCCATTTTGAGTAATAATTAGATAAACATTTCTTTGATTAAAGATTTGCTTTTTTTTGTAAATATTATTCTAGAGAGTTTATTCTTTAATCTTTGAATGTAGGTAAAAGTTCATACTATTGATTGGAGAAAAATTGTATATGAATATGCAGAAGCAGGAATTAGAACAAACTACTATGGTGTCAAAGGAATGTGTGAAGCACTTATTCCCTTTCTACAATTATCAAACTCACCAAAGATTGTCAATGTTTCCTCTTCTATGGGAAAGCTGCAGGTTTCTGATAACTTATTTACATTTTAATAGATATTCTCAGTTTGATAATGTTATGGCTAAAAAAAATTGTTGAGCTATTTGGGTTCTTAAAATACTTTTAGTATGACCGTTCTGTAAAATTGTTTAAAAAAAACTGTTGAGTTCTTTTGATAATATTTCTTTTATTAAAGTAAAATTAAATTTAACTAATTCAAGATAAAATTGATTTTTTTATTAAAATTAAGAGATTAATTTATTATTTCACATTTTAAGAAGTTAGAATCGATTATAAAAAACTACTCTTGATGGCTATAAAAAACACTCTGATTCTCAAAATTCAGGAATAAAAACTCATTTGCTTTTCTAGTTACCAAATACAAAAAAAAAAATGATTCCAATTTTTTAAAGCAGAAGCATTTGATCAAAAAATTTTACCCAATTCATCCTAAATTCTATACGCATATTCCTCTTCCTACTAAGTACAATTTTAAGTATTGTTGTTGGATGGTGATGAGGACTATACATGTTTTATTTTGTGGAAATCGTGCTAGTTTTAACATTATTACTAATGTATTTGCTATGGTTTCTTATGCTGATACAGAACTTATCAAATGAATGGGCTAAAACGATTCTAAGCGATGATGAAAGCTTAACAGAAGAAACAATTGATGAAGTTTTGAATCAATTTCTAAAAGACTTCAAAGAGGGTTCACTGGAAACCAAAGGATGGCCTCCTAGTTTTTCCGCATACATAGTTTCAAAAGCTGCTTTGAATGCATACACAAGAGTTCTTGCAAAGAAGTATCCATCTTTCTGTATCAATGCTGTTTGCCCCGGTTATGTCAAAACAGATATAAACTTCAATCTTGGTCATCTCAGTATTGATGAAGGTGCTGAAAGCGCTGTAAGGTTGGCTCTATTACCTAATGGAAATCAGTCCGGTCTCTTCTTCGTTCGGAGTGAACTTTCGCCGTTTTGATCAAAATACATCAATTAGCATAGCATTCTTTGATGAGGGTTGTGAACTCTTTGTTGTTGTTCTTTTGTTCTTTTTTTACTTAACTCAATCAGAGTTGATAATAAGGCATGTTCATTGAAGAATGTAATTACTGATAATATAAAGAGGAGGTTCATGCTTCTAATATTGGTGAATGACACTTTGTATTTGTCATTATTAATAAGAAATTTTGTTTTTAGCATCTACCTTGAAATTTCAGTTGCTTCTAACAATTGTCTCAATATCTATTATAATATATAAAAAGAGATAAGATGGCTTCACATTCAATTTTAACACGTCAACTTTCTATTAGAATGCCACGTCATTAAAACTACACAAATGGCACTTCCAAGTCTTTTCAAAAGCCTCCATAATGTATTTTTATTTTTATTTTTTTATTTGTAAATACATACGAAATTAATTATTTTTTTAGCTGAAAAAAATTAGTTTTTTCATAATATTTGGTGAGATTTTATACTGTTCTAAATTTTTTAACAAATCTCTTTCTCCACATAAAGTCATTTGGATATTTTTTTCTCTTCCATTTGGAAATATACCAAAAATCTTTAGGGATTTTAAAATATGTTTGTTGTTTTCTTTACTATATGTTGTGGCTCAATAGTTGGCAAAGAGGACAAAGAGGACCCAAGGAATGTGCTAACCAAAACGGAAAGAGAAATGCAAATGGGAAGATATTGGGCTTGTTTGGGCGAGCTTCTCGTAAAAGATTTTTTTTCGAGTTATTTTTTTTTAAAGATCTTTTGTAAAAGTAAAAGTAATTTTATGTTTGGATATCTCATATAATAATATCTTTTTATTTATCATTATGTCTGGGTACAACAATGTAAAAGTACTTTTTTTGTTCATTTATTATGTTAAAAACATCTTTTTTTCGACTAAAAAAGATCCTTTAAAAAAAGATGTAAAAAACATCTTTTTGATTTTACTAGTGCTTTTACTTTTACTATTGGAAATTACCAAAACACGCTAAAAAACATAAAAAGATCTTTTTTATCAGAAAAAGATCTTTTTTTAGCCAAATAATGGCATCCAAACAAGTTCATTGAGTGAGTCATTTTAAGTCTTATTCTTGATTAAATTGTAACTACTCAAATCTTTTAACTCATTTTAAAACTAAACATACAAGTTTATTAGTAGGATTGATCTTGTGGAATATACCAGTCTAAATTGGTATTAGTGATTTAACAGATAAATGAAATATCATAACATATACAAGGTGTTGATGAGAATCCTGTTTAGAAAAATATCCAACTCAAATGTGAAGGTTGTCCATCTTAACCAATTGAAGTTGAGATAAAGGATCAGCTATCCACTAACAAGTTCAAATTCAGCAGAAGAAAGAGGAAACTGGTTAGACTTCAGATTAATGATGATGAAGTAACACTGAAAATCTGAAATATGTCTGTTATTATTCTATTGAGATAAATATTACTCGAACTATGATAGTATATTTTTAATTACTAGATTGTAATTAGTATGTAGTGGATCAATTTTAAACAACTATGATTTCAAGTATTTGTATTATTATGTATTAGACTTATATGCAAGTTTGTGAAAATTATATTTTTGGTTACCGTACAAACTAATTATTTATGATTAATTATACCATCTTTTTATGCTTTTTAGGGATATATAGATAAAAATGGGAAGGCATGAAGTTCAGACTCTATCAAATAAATGACTTTGAAGCAATTTTTGTACAAAACTAAGATGTGAATGTATGTGAGAGAATTCTTTTCTCAATAGAATAGTAAAATAAGTATGAACACTAAACAACAGAAAAATATAATAGGATAACATATTTTATACTAAATTAGTTTTTATTTTATTATTTCAATAGATATATTTTTTCATTGTTAATATATATTATATATAGTTATAATTTATTTTTAAAAAGTATTCCTCTTCTTTCGATGCTTTATATTACATAATTACTAATAATTACCGTATTAAATAATATATATATATATATATATATATATATATATATATATATATATATATATATATATATA
>JASCZI010271904.1:30531-44527 GCA_036250425.1 Stylosanthes scabra
AAAAGTTTACATATTTTTCTGTGCATCGCGCGGATTTAAGTCTAGTCTTTTAGATAATTTTTATAATTTATTGTTTTAATAACCTTTTTCTTTCTTTCTTCCCTGTTAATGTATTAGAGTATCAAATACGAATATTTACCCCTAAGATTGTGGATATGATGAAAGCAAAAAGTTCTTTTCCTTTTAGTCGAAAACCGGTCCATCAATTTTATCACCCTATCTACTCTTCTCTACTCTTCTGCTTAGTTCAATATCTAGGAGTTTTACCCTTTTTAAACTATTGATTTCTTAACATATTGAAAATGAATACGGAGTTACAGAATATGAAATTTGTGTTTAAGGTAAAGCATACACTAAGTGGGTAGCACCTATGACTATAGGACTAAGATATGGTGTTCTCCCTCACTACTGATTAAGAATTATGTTTGTACAGATAATTAAAGCATAGATTGCCAAGCAAAGAACAACAAATTCATGTCAATTGTCACCTATTTCTATAATAGAAAAATGTTTTTATACCTAAAAATAATGCATTATGCAACTACAAATTTTGCATGGTGTAGTGTGTTAAAGCTATATAGTCAAAAGAATGCTTGATCTTTTCTCTAAAATATAGTATAAATATAAATAGTTAATTTTGTAAACACATCATAATGATTTTAAATATTTCATAAATCATTTTATTTTGATTTGAAAATATTAAAATGTAAGTATTTTTTTTCTCATATATAGGTGTGTGATTTTAATTGGTTTAATAAATAGAATAATTATACATAACCAAGTTATTTTAACAACCGAGCATAACCAAGTTACTAATCCACACGCGCCTCTCTTCTTTTTTTCCGTTTTTTCGAAATCTGAATCCCACAATTTTCGTTCATTCCCATTTATTACTCATATGCGTTACTTCAAAATTCGTTTTAGCAAGACTTATGTTTTCTCTCTCACTCCCATTCACCGCTGTCTTCCTTCTCCATCGTCATTATGGTGATTCTGTTTTTTTGTTTCTGATTAGTTTGAGGATGAATGCTATTAATTACGTAAATATGATGAGAAAGAGGAGTAATAGCAATAGCAGTAGCAAGAAGAAGAAGAGGAGTAGCAGCAGTAGTAGCAGGAAGAAGGAGGAGGAAGAAGAAGAAGATGGAGTACATTTTGAGTACATTTGAGTAGTAACTTATATACGAAAATCCGTTTCTACTTTCATTCAAAATCCGTTTCTGTTTTTGAAAATCCAATTCAGTTTTTAAATATGAAAACCCGTTTCTGTTTTATATGAAATTCCGTTCATTCAAAATCCGTTTCTGTTTTTGAAAATCCAATTCAGTTTTTAAATATGAAAACCCGTTTCTGTTTTATATGAAATTCCGTTTATGTTTTATATGAAACTCTGTTTCTGCTTCTGTGACCAAAGTCACGCCTGTGTGTTAACAATACCACGCCTAGGCGTGGCACCAAATTCGTTTCTGTTTTCTTTTTAATTTCGTTTCTGTTTTTCTTTCAAATCCGTTTTTGTTTTCCTGAAAATTCAATTCAATTTTTATAGGGAATTCCCTTTTTGTTTTATATGAGAATTCCGTTTCTATTTTTTCATGAACATCTAATTCAGTTTTTGATTATCATCATCAACAAAAGCAGCAACAACAACATGAACAACAGCAGCAACAACGTAATAATGGAGAAGAAGAAGAAGATGAGGATTACGAAAACGGTGGTGGTAGCAATGATGGTGACAGCGGCGATAGCGGCGACATCGTAGTAGAAGGGAGAAGGAAAAGGAGGGAGAGGAGGAGGAGGATGAGGATGCGGATGAGTTGTTGCTGAGAATTTGGGAGAGAAGTACGCGTGTTGAATGGGGAGGAGAGCGCGTGATTTTCACGCTATTTGGGTGAGAGTTGATTAAAAATACTTGGTTGAGCTTGGTTGATGAAATTGCTTGGATGTGTAACGTTATTGAAATAAATATTAAACGTAAGTACTCATTTGTACTCATTTTTGTATTATATATGATGTGTTATTTTAATATTAAACCAATAAAATCATACACCATATATGAGACAAAAATGAGTATTAAGATTATCTATTTCGCCCGTATTGAGATTCAGTATAAAGGCCCAAACTTGCCCAATTGCTGGTTGTTCATGCTTTGTACTTATTCATAGCGTTTCTCACATCCGCCACCGTTGTATCTTGCTGCACAAGAAACTGGAAGCCGGGAAGATCATGGGTAATAACCCATAGGCGCGCCTACATGGTTTTACCCCTTGATGTTTCTTGTTTTCTTTTTTTTCCTCTAGCGTTTTTATATGTGTCCTGAAATGTGAATATAAAAGGAAAAAACATTTATATATACAAATTGCACTTAAAACAATTTAGGAGTCCAACGCAAGAGTATTAAATGTTAAGTGTACCACCTACTAAATTTTTATCGAATTCTATTGTTATTTAATATTTTCTCTTATAAAAAAAATTGAATAAAAAGAGTACGCAATAATTAAAAGATAGTGTACTAAACTCAATTTAAAAAAAATAATAAATAAATAATTGCTACCAAATATGAAAACAAAAGAGAAAAAAATAAATAAATAGGATCTTAATACTAATCTTATTATCGAATAATATCCTAAATATAATTAAGTATTAAAACACTCCTTCCTTTATAGTTACTTTTCTTGTATACTAGAATATGACACGTACTCAACGTACTCTTCTTGAGTTAGTATTAAAAAAAAGAAAATATAAGATTTCAAATTCTCAATAGACCTCCGGCCTACTTTATATAATTTTTAATAAAATAACAAAATAAATATATAATAAAATAATAAATAAATAAACTTAGGTGAAATGAGCCTATTAAGAACAAGGCTAATGGAGCCAGAAACTAAAGCTCCAACAACAAGTGCTTCAGCCGTGATATGAATTTTTAGAATGTAATCAAGAGAGAGCAATATTGCAATAATAAGACTTGTAATGTATTCAACAATAATAATGGGCATATAACCATATATTAAGAAGGTTCCCTAAGCAAAAAAAAAGAAAAAAAGCAATTGGATTGTAATAAAATAATTCTAAGCAGTGGAGTGCATTGCTGCCTTTGCTATTTAGTATTTACTTCTTTTTTATATTCTTCTTTTGAAGGTTGAAACAAAGGAAGCTTCTACTATGGGGAAAGTATTTCTGGTACCTTGAAGGATCAGGATCTTTGTGGGAATAATAGAAGAATATGCGGAAGCAAATGAGGTAAGATTTCTACTTCTTCCCATAGTTGGGTATGTTGTAATTATTGCCTGAAATTGTGGATTTGTCGCAGTCTGGAGGAGCGTTGGACGGAAGCTTCGCCGAATCGTCTAACTCAAGGGAGAATCCCCGTGAAGAGGTGATCCTTATCGATCCTGTCTTATTATGCTATTTACGTTTGAGAAACTAGTGTTCTAAGATGCTGATTAAGGGTTTTGTTGCGTGGTAGGTTCTGAGAGGGGGACAAGTGATGGTGTTGAAGAAGGAGCGTTCTATTCCGACTACGATGGCAAATCGTCGGTGGTGATCGTTGATGGAATCAGATCCTTTGATTCCATTGACTTTGGTTCTCTTGAAGTTGACGACATGAGGAGATTTGAATTCTTAGACTTGAAGACTTCTTATGACTTCTACAACGAGTACGCACGGATTAAGGGGTTCTCTATTAGGAGATCGAAGGTTGGGTTTTAGGGGGATGTTCTGTGGCAAATTCTTGTTTGCTCCAAACAAGGTGAGCGAGAAGCAAAACACTTGGACAGAAGGGATCGGAAGATGGATCCTCGACCGATAACACGTTGTGGGTGTGATGCAAGACTAAAGGTTCATGTCGACCACATCACTAGGCGGTGGTTCATAGATTATTTTAGTGACACACATAATCATGAGATGGTGGATGCTAGATTCAGGGGCCTGGTGCGATCCCATAGATCGATTAAGGAAGGTGATCTTCACCAAATTAATGTGATGCGAAAAGCTGGGATGCGCGTGCCCACCATTTTTCGAGCGTTTGCGAGTCAATGCGGTGGTTTTGAGTCCGTTGGGTTTGAGATGAAGGACATTTACAATGCCATTGACAAGCGGAGAAAATTGGGAGCGAGCGATGCTGAGGCGGCAATCAAGTTTCTAAACAATCTAAAGAGGAGTGACCCGAAGTTGTTCTGGAAGTACACGACGGATGAGGAAAGGAGGCTGAGAAACATTTTCTGGTGCGATGGAGGTAGTCGCTACGATTGCAGCATATTTGGTGATGTGTTGGGTTTCGATGCTACCTATGGAAGGAATAGGTACAAGTGTCCGTTAGTGATATTCTCCGGCGTTGACCATCACATGCGCACGTCGGTGTTTGGGTGTGCTATTTTAAGTGATGAAGTTGAGGAAAGTTACGTTTGGTTGCTTCGGGCCTTCCTTGAAGCTATGAATGGTCAGGAACCGAAATCTGTTATGATAGATGGGGATCTAGCAATGAAAAACGCGATTAATGTTGTTTTCCCTAGTGCACATCATAGGTTGTGTAGTTGGCATTTGTTTTGAAATGTGACTTCTCGTGTCAGCCGGCCAAGTTTTCTGAGGAAGTTTCGAGTGTGTCTCATGGGAGACATTGAGGTTGACGAGTTTGAACAGTTATGGAGTGACATGGTGCAGGAGTTCGGTTTGGAGCAAAACACGTGGATAAATGAGATGTACGAGAAGAGGCATATGTGGGCAAATGCCCACATTAGGGGGAAGTTCTTTGCTGGGTTGAAGACGACATCTCGGTGTGAGGCGTTGAATATGCAGATTGGAAAGTTCATTGGCAACGGTTACAATTTGAGCGAATTCATTGAGCACTTTCAGCACTTCCTTGAGTTTTTGCGCGGGAGAGAGGTTGTGGCTGATTACAAATCTGTTTATGGGCAACCCGTGCCAAGAACTAAGCTGGAGGCCCTGGAAAACTATGCTAGCAATGTTTACACGAAGGAGGTCTTTGAGCTTTTCCGCGAGGTCCTTCTTGCAGCAAGCAATGTCCGTGTTGGGGGTAGAAAGAGGACAAGCTCCTGTGAGTTGTTTGAGGTTAGTATGTATTGTAGTGAGAGGACATGGAATGTTAGGTGGGATGAAGAGAGCGACGATTTCAGCTGCACATGCATGAGGTTTGAGTCCATAGGCATTCCCTGCGTGCACATAGTGGGGGTGCTAGTGCAACTCAACAAGACAGATCTCCTTGAGAAGCTTATACTTGGAAGTTGGACGAAGATGGCTAAGCAACCGATGGACCATAACATGGATCGAGTCGGGGAAATTCCGGATGTCGCCTTCATGAGAATGCATGCTGCAATGCTTGATCATTGTAGGGAGCTTGTGAAACTCTCGTGCCGAACATTTGAGGATTACCACGCAGTGAAGACAAAGTTGTTGAACGAGATGCAAGCATTAAGAGAGAAGCATCGGATGAGGGCAAGCTTATCCCACGGAATGGAGAGGATTTATGTCCGAGATCCAACAAAGGCAAGGCACAAAGGATGCGGCCGCCAGGGCGTTACTAGCAGGGGAAAGTTTAGGAGGGTGCAACATTGCCGAAACTGTGGACGAGGAGGGCATAACTGTCAGAAATGCCCCCAACTAATGGGACAGGGCACTGAAATGGAAGGCTCGTCACGAATGGATGATTGGCCACATCATTATCCCTTTGAAGGGTCGGAAAACATGGAGGCTGAATACATGACTCCACTTGAAGATGATGAGCAGAACATTCAGGAGTGAAGGTTTGTGTCGGTAATATATTTATTATGTAATTGGTTTAGGATGTTTAGCCCCTCATAAGAACTTAGGATTGTGTAATAACTTAGAAATGTTGATGCTTGATGTGTTATTTAGAGTTGCATTATGTTGGTAAATATTATCTATGGATTTGTTAGTTAGAGTTGCATTATGTTGAGACAGACCGCCTAATTTTTAATACATTTGGCTTCATGTTGTAGTTGGATTTGAGTTGTTGTTGCATTTAGTTGATTTGCAGTTGGATTTGAGTTGTTGTTGCATTTAGTTGATGGTTGCTGCATTGAGGTGATTCGAATTGTGGTTGCATTGACATGGTTGCACTGGGTAGTTTATAATTGTCATTGCACTCGGTTAATTTAAGTTGTTGAACTCCATGAATTGATGTTGGATTGAGTTGATTAGAATTGTTGTCGTAGTGGGTTATAATTGTTGTTGCATGGAGTTGATTTCAATATACAAATTAAAGCATGGAGTTGATTATTCATGCCCTTTATTCATGCAAATGGTCGGTGTATGCAAAATACTTTAAGCAAAATATTTAAATGCACTTATGAACATATAGCAAAATGACTTAGACATTGCATACCTAAAGCTTAGTTCACCACAAAGTTTCATTCATGCATCAGACTTTGGTCCCACGGCATGTAAGCACTCAGGAACAAGCAATATATGGACATATAGCAAAATGGCTCCAAAATGATTACAACCATTTGGAATAATGATAAACTAGTTATTTTTTGAAATAAAGACCTAACTAGGCATAACTAATATAATACATTTAGTTGTCATTAAGCCATGCATTAGCTTGCTTCTCTTTCCAGTCAACCATGGCAGCTTGGGCAATCTCATCCATGAAAATGTTGAAGTTTTCTATAACAATAGCAACTGCAGTGTCAAGACGAATCTTCTTAGACAGTGATTCAATCGTCTTGTTCCCAGCTGGGTTAGTTGTGACATTTCCTCCATTTGGAGCCAGAGAAGGACCCACATCTTGTCATAACGACTACACCAAAGTGAACACAATGGGTTGGGGTTTAGATAATAGCAAAATAAATAAAAAAGGGAGGACTCAATTTGGAGCTTGATTCTCGTTTTGAAGAAGAAGATGGAATTTTATTATTTTTTTTGGCGAGGAAGAACATGGAATTTAACTTACCACGTATGCATGTTGATAGTGTCCAATACGAAGTTAATGGGCCACTCACCCATTGGGGGCCTACAGCCCAAAATGTTGATGGCAGGGAACAATGCTTTGAATATGTTGTCCAAAGCCTTTACCTGAAGAGATAAAAACATGGCCTGTTAGGGATTACTATACACACGCCCAATACTAAGATATCTTAGGACGGAGGGCCACTAAAATAAGTAGGCCCAAACCAAAGATCCTAGATAGATTCAGCAATTATGAAGACCTACACAAAGGAAGCAGAGCCCAAATCATGAAGGCCTTTATTTAAAAACCATTATTATAGGCCTTTATGAAAGCAACAATTATGAAGGCCCACACAAAGAAAGCAGAGCCCAAATCTGAAGGCCTTCATTTAAAAACCATTATTATAGACCTTTATGAAAGCAAAAATTATGCAGGCCCATACAAAGAAGCCGAGCCCAAATCATGAAGGCATTTAAACGAGTTGCATACTATCCAAAAAAGAAGAAGAAAGACTTGCATGGGAATGAAGTCACTCACCACTTCCTTTGCTACATACTTCCTCGGTATGGCAGTTTCCTTTGTAGGGTAGCTATCGAAGAGCCTAATCTTTCCCAATTGCATGTCCACAACCATTAAATAGTGATGAACCTCACCTTTACCCAACAGGGAATCCTTCATCTGAACGTATATTTGTCACAATAAGGTAGTTAGCATCCATGGAAGCCATACATTTGTAATGGGTGGACATATTTCAAGGAGGCAAAATGGGGGGTTTCGGCTTACATATTTCAAGGCATTTGGGTGGGGAAACCAATCACGCCTGAAGAAGTCAATAAGCTGGCCATCATCCACTTCAGGGTCTTGAACAAGTTCTAGTGCAACAAACGTGCGATGGGTTATTAAATCGCAATCGCAGTCTGTTTTCATAGGTTATTAAATTTGATAAAGAGGTTGTTACCGAGAAGTGCAGTGGAAGGGACCACACGGTTTTCTCCTAGCGCTGTGACTGGGTCTAAGAGGTTCTGTAGGCCATCACTTTCATGATGTAGTCAGAAGGATCCTTCCCTGGGATCAAGCAGAAGAAATCCTCCCTCTGGAGCTTGCGGTCACCTCTTTTGAACAGAACCTGATGAGGGTTCATACATACTCCAAATATATATGCAAGAGCCTCAGCCTCAACAGTCGGGTATCTCAATGTCTTAGTTATTTTGAAAGCAGAGCGGATATACTGAAGCACCATGACTGCATATACAAGAAGAAACAACTTGGTTATTTTCGTACCCAATAGATAAATGAACCCTCAATTCATAAATGCCTATTGCCAACATTTACGCTGGGGAACAACACCACGCCAAACTCAGAGGACCTCTGCAAGGAAGAGCATCCACGCGAACGACTCCGCATTTTTCCTGCCTTCTTCATCTCGTCTGTCGGTTGAAACGAAAGCGGCGACTTGTTCGCCGGAGAGAATCTCCGGTTATCACCATACGGGTTTCCGGGGCTACATTTTCCCTCCCCAATTCGAGCCTAAAACAACAATGGAAAAATTTTTGAGTTAATAAGAAATTTAATGAGTTAATCAGCTAAAACAGCTTCCAATCACAACTCCAGGAGAAATTAACCATGGAGAAAACAGGTATATATTTAATAGGCATATAGCTTACTAACCGATACACGGGCCCTGAGTCTTTGGCGATCCGAAACCGACCCGGTTCCACCAATAGTGTTTGCTTCGGATGAGGGGGTTTGCGAGCCCTGAGCATACTCTATGGCGAATGTGGCGCCAAGCATGATAGTGTCATCGTCCCATACACCCTAATATTACGGGGATCGGCCTCAGATATGACCTCCTTACCCTTGCTGGCATTATCAGATGGAGCATGACCACTTTCGAGCACCTCGCTCCTATGACCGGTTGCGGTCCCAGCAGTTTCAACAATGGGCTCCACTGAAGATGAAGGCTTCCTTGGTCGCACGAAGGCATCCAAGCACGCCTCAACGACGGTGGTGTTCCTCTGCCAATTCCTTCATTTCCGCCATCGTGCGACCGAGCTTCTCGCCATCTTTCTTGTGGTCTTAGGCGAAAACAAAAATACATCAAATGTTACTCTCATCTCTGTGTGAAGAAGATTAAAAAACTATTGAACCCTAAACCGATTAACACACCTTTAAGCGAGTCATGAGATTCTTCCCCACGTCTCCCATGTTAGCGTTGAGCTCCACAAGAACCGCCACCATGCATGACTCTTGCACAGACATGACAACAACAAAAAAACCACTCTTAGTCCTAGATGGTCATCACAATGCCACATAAATAGTGGTGGTATTGAAGAAAATTACTCGACTAGGTATTCTCACCTCTCCCTAGTCACCAGAACCGCTAGCCATCCCTGGTTCCAAGTTAGGGTTTGGGGGAAAAGAGAGAGCAACCACACTAGACTTTTTGAGAATGTGTTGTGTGTAATAGAATAGTTGTGAAAAGAGAGAGCAACACACACTTATGTTGAGTGTCTCAACATTGGTTTGCATATCTTCCCTTCCTCAGTATTCTAAGCAATCATAAAAAATCCTAGATAGATTCAGCAATCACAGTGTCATGTCACCATCGCCGCTTCTAGGTGCCAAATTGCTGGGGAAAAGAATTTTACAAGGGGTGGGTTGCTAACTTTGAGTATATTCCCACTTTCATGGCTCCTTTAAGGTGGACTTGGTAAGGGTTGCTTAACTTTTAGAATATTCCCTCTGGTGGCTCCTTTAATGTGGATTTTCTAAAGTACATTTGGCATGTAAGGGTCAAATTATACAAATAAATTGGGACACCATTTATTTCTCTAGTGCCATGAATCTTTGTTATACAAATTGAATATTTTAGCCATGTACCTAATCAACAAAAAATTGTTAATTAAAAATAATTAAGTCTCAGCAGGCTTGCTGGACCTCTTAGAAGCCCCTTCACTCAATTAGACTCAAGCGACTTGAAAACCAAGTGACATTTCATTAGACAAATTAGTGGTTGTTGTAATTATTTTTTGACAATTAGATATTCTTTACTCTTTTTTTTTTGTGTTTTCAATACAAATATGTATCTAATTATCTAAAGTAAATGTTATAAAAAAAATTGCTTCGCGTCCTTGTCTCTAAAGACACGAACCAGAAAAATATGTCAAAGGGTGAACCGGACCTTTTTACACAATGACAAACCAAAATAACAAACACATACTAAAATAAAGAATCTTTAGTAAACATGTTCATATACAGCAAAAAAAAAAATATTAATAAATATGTCTAACAACCAAAACCCCATTAAATATTATAGCCGAACCGGAACACTGAATGATGTCGAAACGGAATAATTTAGTAAACCTATAAGGCATCCTTTATTTTCTTCATCCTTTATGCAATAAATTTCTCCAAATGGAACCCAACCTCTTCTTAGGACGCCCTTTATATCTTACACGTAATGGGTGAACAAGTAAACAATAAAAAGTGGTATAGTGACGTAAGCAACTCACGGCGTGTTGAGGAAGATATCGCTTTTTGCTTTTTTTTAAACGTTTTTGAAAAAGGTACGGGCGCATCCATGAGGAGTGCTTGGTTGGGCTTGGTTACAAAAAAGGCTTGTTTGCCTAACATTTTCGATATTCATATTACTCCGCGCAACGTCCGGGTCTAAATTTAGTTAGTCCTTAAATTTACAATTTTTATAATTTTCTGTTAATGATGTGCTGACGTGGACAACGAGTATCACGTGTCAAAAGAAGGTTTGACCACCTGGAATCGAGTGACACGTGGCGGTTAGTAACAAGTGGCACGCTGACGTGGACAACAGTTTCACATGTCACTATTATGTTATTATTTTACATAACTCAAATAGATTCTTAAAATTTCACTCACGATTTATTTTAGCTCCTGAAATTAAAAAAAAACGCAAATCAAATTGGCTTCTAAAATGATTTTTTATTTTTATTTTTATTTCATAAATATAAAAGGATTATACTAGGATCAGCCACCAAATTAGTTATTAATATATAATATACATTGAAATACGAAATACATACTAAAAATAGTTAAATTACATATCTATTTTATATTTTAATGCGTATTATACACTATTGACTAATTTGGTAACTAATTTTGGTGTGCAAATAAAATTATTTAATACAAAATTATAATATTCTTAAAACCTACTAAGTTTTTATTCACTTTTATACAAACAAATTTAATAAAAATTATTTTTACATAATAGAAAAGAATAATTTATTTTTAAAAATTTATAATACAAAATATTATTTTATAAAAAATATAATAATATGACTTATATATTAATTTGAGACGCGATTCAAATCGGGGCAAATTTGAGTTTTAAGTTTTAACTTTTAGGATAAATACCTACTTCGATCCCTGAACATTTTCAATTTGGACAAGCCCATCTCTAATAATTCGAAAACTCTAATCCGTCCCTCAACCATTTAAAAATTGGGACAAATAGGCTCTTAAAATCGATTCGTGAGGTTAGGATTTAGGGTTGATAAACCAGTTTTAAGGGTCTATTTGTTCTAATTTTTAAATGGTCGAGAATCGAATTGAAGTTTTCGAATTATTAGGGGTGAGCTTGTACAAAATGAAAATCGTCAGGGCCACATTGGTGTGTACTCTAACTTTTAACTCACCGAAACACTAGCCAAAATGTGGTTAAAGTCCACCTAAGAGGCATAATAGGAAGTGGTTGAGTTCTAGTGGATGGTCTAAGCGGCTGGCAATACGCACTTATTAGGAAGTCAGTGAGTCAGCTCGTCAGTCAGTCCCTCACCTCACTCTCTCTCCCACATCTCGTCACCGGGGAGCTCGTCCGCATCCCCCCACTCTTGACGTCTCCCCTTCTTCCGCCTCCAACTCGATCTTCTCCGGTCTTCCTCGTCGCTGCCTCCAGCCTCAGCGTCTCCGCAGCCGTCGCCTTCTCCGTTTAAGTGCTCCTTCGTCGTCGCTGCCGTCTTCTAATCTGCCAGTCTGCTACCTCCTCCATTGCAAGTATGTTGCCTGTTTGATGCTTGGTTATTATTTTTGTTTGCTTTATATTTTTGTTATAACAATTTTTAATCTCTCCAGCTATGTGCTTGTAAATTTTAATTAGTTCATCTTCAATTTTGAAGTACGTATGATCTTAGTAAAGTAGTAACGGAGGTGCATATACATTTTTAATGTGACCACCTATGTGCTTGTAAATAATATAACTATGGATTCAGTTACTTTGTAAACAACTATGTAACTTGAAGACAAATTTTCTATCTGGAATTTCCTAGAGAAACCTCTTTTATAAATAATATAATATAATTAAGGGTTCAGTTACTTTGTAAACAACTATTTCGACATCAAGACAAAATTCCTGTTGGACGTTCCTAGACAAACCTCTTATATAAATATAACACACTCATTATCATAAACGTGTGTCTCAAAATTTGCTTAGCTTTTTTGATAGATTCAATGGCAGAACAAAGTTCAAAGAGGTAACACTGTTTCTTCAATGATCACCATTCACTAGGTTCCCACTAAGTGGAGTCTGCTAGATGCCGTTGCGTCACGTCCATGCATTGGGATGCGACAATGTTTTAAGTTGACTATCGCAGGCCTAGCACAACCATACATACACCCAAAGACATCAATGCATCGTGGCCATGTAGGGGATGCGACACTGTTTTACGTTGATTGTCGCATGCCCAACATCCATCCTCGTTTATCCTAGCTTGAGACTGGCTATGTAAACATAAGCCGACTTATGATTGTCTCTCTTTATGTAACAAATTTTAATCAACAACAAAAAAAAATGAAGCCGCAATGGTTAATTATTGTTTTCACAGTTTCAGATGTTTTTTCTTCACAGAATTGCGAATACAAAAATTCGGACATGAAAACAGAATCTAGTAGTTGTGCGTGAAAAGTTCATATCCTGAAGTCATGAATACTTGTTTTCGTGTTTATAGGTATGCAGTAGTGACAGGAGCAAACAAAGGGATAGGGTTTGGGATATGTAAGCAATTGGCTTCTAATGGGATCACAGTGATCTTAACAGCAAGAGATGAGAAAAGGGGTCTTGAAGCTCTTCACAATCTCAAAGACTTAGGTCTATCTGGCCATGTTCTTTTTCATCAGCTTGATGTCACTGATGCTAACAGCATAGCATCCCTTGCAACTTTCATCAAAACCCACTTTGGAAAACTTGATATCTTGGTATGCTTAACGACTATAGTGTCTTGAAATATAGCATTTTAGTTTGGGGTGTGATGTTAAGTTGGCTACTGCATATTGATTTGTGGACTTCATGCTTTAATTACCTAATTTATTAGTATGTTGTTATGGATCGCTTAGAGAGATTCTCTTCCAAATAAAAAAATTGGAGTTAAGTCACTGACTTCACCCCTTTAATGCTAGTTAGCTTGCATTTTTTATTTAGATTAATCAGGGACAAATTAGATTCTTCTTGTTGAGGGGGCGATGCCTTTGGATTTTTACTTTGCTTCACTTCACATGTTCTTTTTTCATAATCTAATTCCATTGTTCTTCACTGCTGAGGAATCTTTGTATTTCGATTAGGTGAATAATGCAGGAATCACTGGGGCATTAGTTGACCGCGATGCATTCATAGCTATACTTGCTTCTGGGGTATGGTTTTTTTTAGATACCAAACTATATTAGATTATGTCATTCATTTTGAGTGATGATTAGATAAACAATTCTTTGATTATTTGTAAAGCACATTGGCTTTTGTTGCAAAGATTATTCTGGAGCATTGATTCTTGAATCTTTGAATGTAGGTAAGAGTTGATACTATTGATTGGAGAAGAATTGTATCTCAAAATTATGAATATGCAGAAGCAGGAGTTAGAACAAACTATTATGGTGTGAAAGGAATGTGTGAAGCACTTATTCCCCTTCTACAATTGTCAGACTCACCAAAGATTGTCAGTGTTTCCTCCTCCATGGGAAAGTTGCAGGTTTGTGATATTGTTTATATATATATATATATATATATATATATATATATATATATATATATATATTTTAATAAATATT
>JASCZI010271904.1:44638-57709 GCA_036250425.1 Stylosanthes scabra
TCTAAATCATATAGCTTTTTCTCTTGAATATTACTGATGTATTTGTTGCTATGCTTTCTTATATTGATACAGCACTTATCAAATGAATGGGCTAAAAAGATGCTAAGTGATGATGAAAGCTTAACAGAAGAGAAAATTGATGAGGTTTCGAATCAATTTCTAAGGGATTTCGAAGAGGGTTCATTGGAAACCAAAGGATGGCCTGCTAGTCTTTCTGCATACATAGTTTCAAAAGCTGCTTTGAATGCATACACAAGAATTCTTGCAAAGAAGTATCCATCTTTCTGTATCAATGCTGTTTGCCCTGGTTTTGTTAAAACGGATATAAACTTCAATACTGGTAATCTCAGTGTAGATGAAGGTGCAGAAAGCGCTGTAAGGTTGGCTCTATTACCTAACGGAAATCAGTCCGGTCTCTTCTTCGTCCGAAGTGATGTTTCTCCGTTTTGATCAAAATACATCAATTATTATCAGCATTCTTTGACTAGGATTGTGAAGTCTTTGTTGTTGTTAATTTGTTCTGATTTACTTAATTCAAGAGAGTTGATAATAAGCCATGTTCGTTAAGAATGTAATAACTAATAACAGATAGCATAAAGAGGGGGTTCATGCTTCTAATATTGGTAAATGACACCTTTTGTATTTGTCATGATTAATGAGAAATCTTACTTTCAGCATGAAATTTAAATTGCTTATAACAATTACAAAAATATTATGGCTAGAGTGTTGTGCCAAGTAAATTTAGTGTTCTTTGGTGAAAAAGCAAAGCAAATGTAGATGGAGATTTTTACTGAATTTTTTTTCTTAATAAATTAAAATTAGTCTTTTTTGTTTAGATAGACTAGGGCAAACTTTGGTATCTGTCAAAGAAAGAAAAAAAAAAGGCATTATTCACATAAAATTCATATGCATATTAAGTAATTAAAAATGCTGAGAAATGTTTGAAAACTTACTTTTATTGAGAAGCATGAAAAAATGGCTAATATTAAGTCAAATACAAAATAAATACGTAGACAAATATTACTCCTAACATTTCTCTGGAGAAGGATATATAAAAGTTTATGAGCATTGTGAATTATAGTTTATGAAACCAAGACCTCCTATAACGGGGGAGAGAGGTCTAATATCATATGAGTTATCACATTGTGAATTATAGGTTTTTTTTTTTTTTTTTTGAGTTTGTGAATTATAGTTTAGTCATCTCAATACCTGTTTTTGTTTCATATGTCTGAGTTTCAAAGCTCGCAATGCATGACCAGAAAAAAAGGTCGCAATGAATTTTTTTTGGTAATTATGAAAAACTATTATTATTATTGTTATTTTTGTTTGTGGTCAGTGTTCAGTAAGGTTTTTTCATATATTATTTTTGGACATCAAGGTTTTTCATTTAATTTTGAGCTTCGGCCTAGTACAATGGGTCCAACCTGTGCATGCACAAGGGAAAAACAAAATAAAAACAACTGGCTCAAAGTTTTTTCTTTCCGAGCTGGGAAGCAAATATATATTCATTCATAGCAAATCAAGTTTGTAGATTGTATATAACCTTAGCCCAACTTAATTAAGCTGCTCCAAAATTCCGGGCATAACAAAACTGGAAGAGACTAAAAAATGTTAGATGCGCAGATAAAAGAAAAATGTTCGATGCAGCCGATGCAAAGAACAGAAGGAAGATACCTTGGCCTCCTAAGTAGCTGCATCCAGGTTCTATTTCTCACAAAGGAATGCAGAACCTGTTATAGTGTGGGTGAGTATGTAGTGTGTTGTGATACCTAATATTAGGAGTTGTTCAATACATGATAAAAAAATGTTTGATCAAAATTCATTCAAATAGATCGGATTTGTTTAAGTATATTTCGAGTTCAAAACTTAGTGTATATAGCTATTCGGCTATTCTCATTTGAAGACTCACTCATCATAGTCAGATACTGGTACACGACCGAGTTGAGTTCGGATTAGTAAGAGCGAAGCGTCAGTCACACCAACTAAGCGGACCAAAAAAAAAAAAAGGAAATTCATCCAAAAATGGGTCCCAAATTGCATCACTAATGTGTCTTCCACTCTTGGTGCTTATACTGTTTAAGTGTCTAAGGCACTTCACAACTTCATTAGTGTAATGCCACCATTCTCTACATTGTCACACTTAATATAATAAATCATTTTAAACTTTATTTAATTTCTTGATGGAAAATTGTGATGAACTTCAAATATTTTTGTCACTTCCGACCAAAAAGAGAATGTTGCAGTTGAAGATGACAGAATATGATTCGTTCTATCCCTTTTTCCTTCCTTTTATTTCTCAGCACATATTCTATCATTACAATTAATCAATGTTATTTTCTAATTAATGGACCAACATGGATTCTAATTAAATCAGTTAATCAAATTCTTACTAATAGGCCCAATGAAGATAAGCACTAGCACCATTTTCTTTTTATAAGAGTTTCCAAAGTGAATTACGAAGTCCAATGTGTGCAAAGTAATGTGAACAGTGTACGATTTTTATCAAATTAAAGTTTATAAAAAAAAAATTAAAAATATCAAGCCAACAAAGAATGCTTTTTGACTAAGTGGAATGTTAATTATATGCTTAATATGTATATTTAGTCATTAAACCCTGTTTCGTTTCCTAAATAATTAGGTAGTTCCTTTTCCCCTGTTAAAGTGGGGAGAATTGGTGACCACATTGCAAGTATGATCAAATGAAAGATATCTAGTATAATTCCATTAGGCTTCTAAATCTAAAACTCAACACTAATTAATGCCATGTGACTCAAACACAACTCAATCTTTTTCTTCTTTTAATCATAGGGTTTACTAAGTATATGCTAACTAATGCTAAAGTATGAAGAGGATTATACCTAAAATATAATTACCTTTTAGATAAATTCTAATCAAATCAATTCTCTCTATATGAGAGGGTAAGTTACCCTCTCTCATTTATTTTTTATTTTTCTTTGTTGGACGTCTTTTGAAATACCACGACTGCGTACTCTAATGATCGCCGCAATCTCATTATCTAAAAAACGGAAACAAAGTGAGAGAGAAACGAAATCATAACTGTGATTGGAGTTTTAATTAGTGGATGTCCTCTGAACTGTCATATTTACAAAGTATCAATACGTCCTCCAATCACCGCCACAATTTCATTTTTTCTCAATTGGTCTCCTTTTTGGAGAGAATGAAGTCATCGACGATTATTAGAGGGCGACGCTGGTGTTTCAGATGGCGTCCAATAGAGAGAATGAAAAATCAAGTGAGAATAGGTAACTTATCCTCTCATCTAAAAAGGATTGATTAACATTCACCTACTTTTTATGATCATTTAGACACTTAATGTAAAATATAATTATTTTTATTGACGTAACATTTACATAATTCTAAATAAAAATTAAATTCTTAAAAGAAGATTTACGAACCAAAATCTGAATTAATTGGTCACTATAATAAGATCCAAATAGTATAGTTTGATACAAAAGTATTTAAAAATATCATCATATGTATAATATTATATATATATCACAAAGTTAGGATTCTTGGTGTTCTAACGTGGTTGGAAGGTGCTAGGGCTCTTTCCATATTTTGGAATGCACTATGGTGATTTTCTTCCCTATTTTGATTTCAATTACCTCATCAATATCATCTGCAATATTTTGGTTAAAAAAAAGTCAGAGAAGGAGAAAAAAAAAGTGTACAGAATTTACAACTCATCTTTAAGCTTTAAGAAAGTAAAAGAATGGTAAAATATAAAATAAAAATAATAAATATAAAGGAGTAAAGTAAGAAATGAGAATATATTTCTACCTTTTGAATATATATTTAAAATTAGTCGTATCTATGCATTTTCGTTGTACTTTCTCAACTCTATATGCAATACAATCTTTAGGTTAAACAGCTCCTCCATCTTTCTTGATGTCAATTTCATCTTTTTTCTTTGGCTCTCATTGCTACATTACACTACAAGACATGCAACAAGCGCGCCACCAAAGTAAAAAAGTGTAAAACTTTTCACCACTCAACTTCTTTTCAGCCCCTCATCGAGATCATGTGTCATTTATTTATTGGAAGATAATCATATGAAATATTTTTATATAAAAATTAGGACGTCAACGTTAAATGAATAGATATATATTTTTTATTAAACATATTTGATTAAATTATTTAACAATTTAAAATAGAACCATGTTAGATAATCAATAAAAATTCAGTCAATATTAACCAACAATTTAAATTGGATGTTCTGTTTCTTTAGATTTTAGATGTTCTGTTTCTAAAAAAAATATAAAGTTGGTTGAGGTTACTTTAGGTTTCGGATGTTCTATGAATTCCATTGTGGATATTTTATAAACAGTAGTTTTTGATGTTCAATTTTTTGTTGATTGATTTGTTAGTTAGAAAATTATTGGTTACCTATACTTTTTCTTTAGCATATATTTTTTGCATGTTAAAAAATCTTCATGGTATGAGAATCTCTCTTATTTATTTATTAGGCACAATAATATTTAGATTTTATTATAGAATATTCAGATAATTTAACTTTAAATAAATAATTATGACTAATTCTTTCTTTTGTTTGAGTTTTCCTAATAAATTTAAGGAATTTTTCTTAGGTGAGATTCTTATCATTAGTGAGAAGACAAAAAAAAAAATATATGGGTAAAGTATCGTTTTCGTCCCTAACGTTTGAGATAAGTTCTAAAAATGTCCTTAACATTTAAAGCGTCCTATTTGTGTCCCTAACGTTTTGAAATCGTATCAATATTATCCTATTCAACCGATTCGTGTTAATAATGAATAAATAGTGTGCCATCATTGTTATTTTTAACTTCATCTATACTTTGTATCTGACCCTATTTTGCACTTAGCCATATTTGGGAGCCACGAAGCACCCTTTCTTGTATTTACTTTCATTATGTGAGCTAATAAGCTTAAGGCATGTCATCATACATATATATATGCTGCTTTCACATTATTAAAGTCTTTTGTTGGGAACTTCTTTATGTTGAGAAAGACAAGAGAGGCCAATTTATATGATGTTACACCATCACACATACATATACTAACTAATAACTAATTATCAATTGATAATCAAACTAAGAATACATTAGTTAACCATGAAACCTAACACAAATGATCATTTCTTGAGTTACTTAAAGGTCATGTTTCATAACCAGCATCAAATTAAAAATTAGTTGTTGATTTTTTGTTATCGTTCAAGCAAACTCGACCCAAATGAAAAAAAATTTTATATACGACGGTTCCTTTGATATTTTCATCAAGAATGAAACTAAAATTCATTGATACAGTACAATTTGTAATTTTTTTTTCGATAGTTTATTCAAACTCTCAACCCTAAGAGGAGAGATTAGAGTAATACTTGAAAATTTATAGCTATTTAAAAAATAGTTTTGCATTCGTTTAAGTGGTATATATGTATACATACCTAAATCCTTTTAAATAATTAACACATGTAACATCTTAATAGTCCAAAATTTTACAAATTAAAAAAGAATTTCACTAAAGAAAAATTAGTCTCATGATGATATGAAAATGAAGTGACAAAATTTGATTTGAATTTGAAGAATTGTTGTGTTGATGGATATGGTGGAAATAAAGATAGAGGATGATATAATAGATGGTGGCTTGATAAATGAATATTGATGATGATGATTATTATGCACAAGACTCTTTTATCGTCCACTCTCCACTGTGTGAGTCGGTCCATGCATCATGCATGACAGGCACTAACACAAAGTGATCCACGCTTAGACGCTCCCCCTCCAACCTACCTCACCTCTATCATCTCTATATATACCCCATTCCATCACTTTAATTTCTCCTTCTTTTTATGCCATCCAAACAACATATTAATAAATAAAATAACAATGCTCATTACCAATAAAAAATTTCACATTTCTCGCCGCCTATCCCATTTAACCAAAAAAAGTTATTTATTTTTAAATATATTTTTTTTTACAATATTTTTTAATTACCATCTAAAAATTAATCTGTCATGAATTAAAATTCTATTAAGAGTTTAGTTTGTTTTAGACAATAAATTATTTTATATACAAAACGTGTTTCTAACTTCTTCTAATATTTACTTCATCGGATAAATGAGCTAAAATCATTCTACCAAGTAACAACCTAAGATGATTAAAAGAAATGAATTAATTTGACTATAATAGTGAAAGAATTTAATAATTTTTTAAGAATTATAAAAAAAATTAAATATATAACTATAATTATTTTTAATATATATTCATATTTCTATAAAATTAAATATGTAACTGCGACTATAAAATTACTTGGAACCTTGGACCAATCTAAACTCATAGGATAGTCTATCAGATACATAATTAATTATTCCATTATGCCATGTATTTAGTTTATTTGTTGAAATGACTAATAATGTGACTAGATAGATAGGGTATGATGATTATTTGTGCATGCTAGCACCATATATTTATTAGCTAGGAAGAATAATCAAGATGATCATATATATTCATATGGTTGGGACTTGTGAGCATGATATTCATTATTAAGAAGAGACGTGTGTATATATATTTACTAATTAATAAATATGTCAATTAAAATAATATATGTGTTGTCTCTGGGCTTCCCTGTTTGTTGCTTTATTATTTTACTACTTTAAAATTTTTCTTTTATTATCTGTCTTTCATTCTTTTTTTGTATCAAAAAATCTGCTGTAGATTAGAATGGAGACAATGAGTGTGTTAAAGACTTAAGGATAAATAGCTAGTGCTATGTCTTGTATTCAGCATCAAAATCTCACAAAACCATATCTGAGAACTTCAGAATCATTTTAGCTTTTGAAATCTTTTATCCCTTAAGGGACCAGCAACATAAAAACTTTTTGCCGCTACCCCACGACCACATTCCTATTTTTTTACAACACCCTAAAAAAAAGTTAAGAATTTTCAATTTGGGTCCCTCTATCCTTGTCATATGACCACCAAAAGTTGGAAATTCACTGAAAAAAAAAGTGAAAACTATGAGCGGAATACTCATAAAATATATTTATATGTTTTTCTTAAAATATTTACCACGATTAATTTTTATTTTATAAAATATTTACAGTTTATATTAAAAAAAAGCAACCGTAAATAGTATTAAACCATACACTAAAAAGGTATGTGAATATTTACAAGTTTATTGGTTTTATTAAACATCCTACTAATAATATTTTTTTTTTAAAAAAAAAACCTCAAGCCTTTAAATTGGAAAAAGAGAGGAAAAGAATTTTTGGCTTTATGGGATTTATACTTAGGATTCTTCATTATTCCCTTTCTCACTTTAAAGTTTATATATTTTTTGTTCACATGTAAAGGGACTATACGTGGGGGAGGTTATTAATATTATTATTGTTTCTTTATTATGAGATAAGGAAACAATTGGGGTAATAAAGTGCCGTGCATGGTTTATATATATAGTATACACATTTAAGACAAAAATTAAAGCATGTTATGTGCCCACTTCAAAGTTTATTTTGGTCCCCCTTGCTTTATGTTTTTGGTGAACACGTGTCATCCTTTCATAGGTCTAGAAAATGCTAATTACAGTTTAGCATGCAGATTTGGAGAACATAATTACTATGCTCATTTACCTTTTCCATATAGATATCATAATAATAGGTAAATTATTATTATAAGCTTCTCTACAAAAGTCATCATCATCAATAAACCAAATTCCACATATGTATAATATTATTGTTGTTTGGAGCTTATTATGATGGAGGATATATATTGGTGGGAACAATGGAATTACAAAATCCAAAATTGTAATCACACTTTTTGTATCCAATAAGATGACTCCTCACACACACATACATGAGTTTATTATAAGTGTTTTATAGCATCGTCCAATCTTATTTGTTTTTTATATAATTATTTACGTGATTAATATATATATATATCACACCCATCCTTTTGTATATATTATGCTCATAAGGGCACTGATAACAAGTGGTCCTTGCATTGAGACCTAAACCCTATTCTCAAGGCATGAATCATCAAATCTTTCCTAAACACAAGCTAAACAAATTTTCTTACATGATTTTATTGTGTGCTTGGGGTTAAAGAAGAGATAAGTGTTCTTGTCCACGTGCATATTACTTTCTATGAAAGAGTATTAGCTAGGGAAGAGAGTAAAGTCCATATTCGTCATAGTTTGGACTATCATCACGAATTTGTGTGTTAACATTTTTTTATCTTATCAACCATAACAATATGAATTGATTTGATTTAGAAAAAAATTATTAATCCATTATGTGTAGATTGGCCTATTGGTTATTGCCACTCTCTTATTAATGATATATAGTAGAAGAAAAAGTATAGGTAATTAATATTTTTCTAATCAATAAATCAGCTAATAAAAAATAGAACATCTGTAATCATTGTTTATAGCATGTCCACAATAAAAGAAAAATAGAACATCAAAAACCTAAAGCAACCAATAATCAACCAAAGAAATAGAACATTTGAAACCTATAAACAGAACATCCAAAATCTAAAGAAATAGAACATCCAATATAAATTGTTGGCTGATATTGATTGTTTTTTTATTGGTTACCTAACATTGTTGATATTAGAAGTATATATACCAAAAATCAATCATCAACTTAATTATTTTATAAAATATATATTAAAAAGTTATTTAAACGACACTTATAATTATACATAAATAAATACTAACTGAGTTTTTATGTGAACATAAAATCTTTGTTCTTCTATATTGACCTATAAAATTCCAACCTGGTAAATAAGTATGTTGAAGAAAAATAAAATGCAATTAATTAAAAATAAAGTTTATTTAAAAATTTTAAACCCTAAATACTGATATTCGAGTTTGATATCATGGTAAACTTTCTTTGTTTTTTTTCCTTTTATTTCACGGGGCTTTGCCAGAGTACATTAGTATACCCACCCACATTAACTACCCTATAATTACAAACAAATCTTTTGATTAATGTCGAGGATTCCGTTGCACATGATCATCTGAGCATAAGTGGCTCCTATCCTTCGTCATTTATTATTATTTTTTATATATTTTAAATCTTATTAACAATATTTACTATATATGGGTTGTTCAGTACTGAGATTAATTGGCACTTAATCTTTTGTTATTTAGCACTTAATCTTAATTTCCATGGTTCCCACCAAGTTGACCTATTGCAATTTTGCATTTATTATTTGATTTAAGATTGCTGTTTCCTTTAATTTATTGCCAACTGGAATATTACAAGATGGTGGATTATTGAGGGATCCACGTTTGATGGAACCTAACATGACGCCATTCATAAAGCAGGTATATATAGTGTTAGTGTTCAAGATTTTTTAAGTTTCAGACAAACTAGATTTATGACAAAAAGAAATTTAAAGTTATGTCTTTAGCTTAATTTTGCTTTCGTACTTATGCATTTGTATTCTTTAACTAATTGGAAAACTTGCTCTTTTGGAGTACTAACATAATGGAATCATATTTAACAGAAATATTATAATATGATTTTTTCACTTTTTTTTTTCTTCCAATGATTCAATATTTTCATTTTTAGCAATTTATGTTAGAAGAAGTGTTTATTGTTAAGATTAGTTTATGTGAATTATGATCAATATTTAGTTTGCTTTGTCAGAGTATAATTAAGAATTAGAATCAATTAGCATTAATTAGCACATTCTGTATTTACGTTAGAGTATAATCAGGAGTAAATTAGGATCAGTTAGAATCATTTGTGATATTACGTCTTTATTATTTTGATTCCTCTAGCACCTATAAATAACTCTTTGTACATTGTATATTTCATAATTCAGAATACTCAGATTCCATTCACTTCAGATTACTCTCTTGTTTCTAACATGGTATCAAGAGCTTAGGTTCTTTCCAATTTTTTTTTCCGATGGAGATTATGCAATGACATCCTCCGTGAAATGCAATCATCACCACCGATGCTATCACTTTCTTTCCCTTGTTCTAATCCCACCGTTATTTTTCTCCCTTTTCTGGTCATCTTTCCGATTTGTCAGTGTTTTTTTTTTTTTTTGAGAGTTTCATCTCCACCTCAACAGATTCGTTAGTCTCTCCATGAGAGTTCCGTCTCCACCTCAGCAATTTCGCCAGTCTCTTTGTGGGAGTTCCGTCTCCACCTCGACAGTTTTGCTAGTCTTTCCGTGGCAGTTCCGTCTGCACCTCCTCCGTGGCAGTTCCGTCTGCACCTCTTCCGTGGCAGTTCCGTCTGCATCTCTCCGTGACAGTTCTGTCTACATCTCTCCATGGCAGTTAAGTCTGCATCTCTCCGTGGCAGTTCCGTCTGCACCCCATTATGGCAGTTCCATTCTGCACCCGTTTTGGCAGTTCCATCTGCACCCCAGATCCGTTTCTTCTATGGCAGTTTTTTTGTCTACATTTTTTTTTAGTTAATTTTTTTTAATAAGTTTTAAACTCAAGTGTCAACTTGAGTTTGAGGGGGATGTTAGAGTATATCAGTATCAATTAGTATCATGCGTTTATTAGGTTGATATTACTTATAATTATAGGATATTAGGTTATTCTTATTGTGATTCTTTCTTTTATAGGCTATGCATTGTAATATGTTATACATATATCTCATATAATTATAATATACAAACATTTCTCTATTGTGTATCCTCTCTCCCTTTCTAACATGGTATTTGTTAGAGTATATCAGTATCAATTAGTATCGTGCGTTTATTAGGTTGATATTACTCATAATTATAGGATATTAGGTTATTATTATTTTTTCCCCTTCTCCATGAAACAGCAGTTCTTCATCAACCGTCTCTCTTTGTGCTCATTTTTCGCTCCTCTGTCGACGCTTTGGTTCGTCATCGCCCTCACCGTCGCCTTCGTCTCTTCGTCGTGAGTCAAACGAGCACTCCCTCGTCTCCAGAAGCCGCCGGACGCGCTGCCACGCGCCGCCAGAAGTTGATTGTTTTCCTCATCAGAGTTGCTCTTGCCGCCACCTTTCAGCCCAGTTTTGGCCCGTCTCCCGCCGCCGTGCTTCGTCACCGCCCTTACCACCGGCTTCGTCTCACCGTGACGATTCCAACGAGCCCAGACTCATCGCCAGAAACCTCTCCACGCGCCTCCTGAAGATCGGTTCCCACATCCTCATCTCTCTCTCCAGAAGACACAGCTGGCGTTGATCTGCTTTCCCCTTCAACGGTTCAGATCGTGCCATGTCAGCGATCTTGGTCCTCTCTCCAGACGCCTTCTCAGCCGTTGGATCTGCGTTTCCTTTCCACGGCCTAGATTCTGCCACGTGTCGGCTAGACGGTGCAGCGGATCCAGTTGCCCGACCCGAACCACTCGGCCAGACCCGGTTCAGCCCGCTCCGGCGTTTTTCGGTGAGATCTTTCCGTTTCCGGACTCCGTTTTCTCCGTTTCCGCTCAGATTTTGTAGTTTCTTCTTCTCTTTGTCTTTGTTCTGCACTATTATGGAGAAATCAGATATTTTTCAGCCTATTCAAGTCATCCTTCATGGAAAGAGTGCCCATGTCTTTGCTGCCTCTGACAGAAAAAGGAAATTTTGTCGCAACTGTAACCGTTTTGGGCATCCCTTCTCAGAATGTCCCTCTATTGAATGCCGTAAATGCAAACAGAAGGGGCATATTGGCCCTAACTGTCCCAAATTATTTTGTCACTACTGTAAGCTCACGAGACATTTGATCACTGCCTGTCCTACTCGCCCACCACGTTCGGATCAGAACGAGTATCTCCCTCGTCCCTCCTACTCTCAGAATGTGCCTGCTTCTACTGCTGCTGCTGCCGCCATGAAATCAATCCATCCTCCTTCCTCAAACCCACCGTTTGTCTCCTCGTCCGACATTGAGTCTCTTCTTAAACAACTTCTCTCCTTTTCTGGTAATACCTCTGCTGCTCTTTCCACCTCTCCAGGTAATTCTAAATGGTATTTTGACTCTGGTTGTTTTAATCATATATCTTCTTCGAGTCCTCTTTTCTCATCTTTGACTACCACTACACATGCACCTTCTGTCAACACCGCTGATGGTTCCCTCTTGCATGCCACTCATAAGGGTCTCATTTCACAGTCACAACTTAATCTCCCTGATACTTATTTAATTCCCAATTTAAACTTTAATCTTATCTCTGTTGGTCAACTTGTTGATCTTGGTTTTGATGTCCATTTCTCTATCTCTAGTTGTCGTGTGCAGGATCGTCAGACGGGACGGGTCATTGGGACTGGACGTAAGGTTGGAAGGTTGTTTGAACTGGAAAATCTTAATATTCCTTCTACAAATCTTTGTGCTGTTTCCTCTCCTTCTACTCTTCACCTGTGGCATCACCGTCTTGCTCACAGCTCCTTAGGGAAATTGCATCCTCTTTTGTCTAAGGGAGTTTTCGGTCATGTTGGTAATGAGTCTTTTGATTGCATTTCTTGTCAGACTGCTAAACAGCCAACTTTATCCTTTCATAACAATTCTTCTCTTGCTGGTTCTCCTTTTGATCTTGTTCATTCTGATGTTTGGGGTCCTGTTCCTACTGCTTCTATGGGAGGGCTAGATACTTTGTGGTATTCATTGACGATTATTCACGGTTTACTTGGGTCTATTTGATGGCTAATCGCCATGAACTGCCTCAGCTTTACACTAACTTTGCTACTATGGTTAAAACTCAATTTTCAAAGACCATTAAAATTCTCTGTCGTGATAATGCTATGGAATATTGTGACTCCAAACTTTTAAATTTTCTCGCCGAACAGGGAACCTTGTCTGAGTTTTCTTGTCCTGGTACATCTCAGCAAAATGGAAGAGCTGAATGAAAACACCGTCACATTCTTGACTCTGTTCGTGCAATGCTTCTTTCTTCTTCTTGTCCTGAGCGTACTTGGGGTGAAGCTGTTCTCACTGCTGTTCATGTCATCAATAGACTCCCTTCTTTTGTCCTTGGTAACGTTACTCCCTTTGAGTGTCTTTATCATTCCTCTCCAGATTACAGCTCTCTTCGTGTTTTTGGTTGTGTCTGTTTTGTTCTTCTTCAGCCTCATGAACATACTAAACTTGAACCCCGTGCTCG